>MQRK01202871.1:764-15335 GCA_001938485.1 Girardia tigrina
ATTTTTCATGATTATTTGAAGAACTATTTTAATTACATCGAACGAAGAGAGCCTCAAGGAAATAAGCGACGATCAGACCACGTGCCCCTATGCATACTGTGGTCAACCTGCGACGTCTCCAAAAGTTTCTTCTCCGTTCCGGACACTTTCTTCCGTTATCATTTATTAATACGATTTTTTTTGGTTCTCGGATTTATATTGAACCAATTTAAATCAAAAAATCTCTAACTCTGACATATGTCGAAAATTGCTTCATATGTCGGGCGGTATTCCTCGAGTTAGCATCTAGTTTTAAAACAGATGCATTTATCCGAGCTTTTCTCAGGTTTATGAGCAGACGGGGACGACCTTAGACAGATGTGAGTGACAATGGGACGAACTTCATCGGGGCTTTAGGCGAGATATGCGAGATGAACCTCGACAGCTACAAGTTAAAGGCGGAGTTAGAAAAGTATGAGATTCGCTGGATATTGAACCCACCCGCACTTCACATTTCGGGGGTTCATTAGAAGCCATGATTAAATTGGCGAAGAAAGTTTTGAACAACATTCTGCCTGAGGCTGCGCTGATTGAGGAGGAGCTATTAACAGCCTTGATCATGACAGAAGGTATCCTCAACGGAAGGCCGTTGACGACAACATGCGAAGGTCCCAGCGAAGTGCCACCGCTGACACCTAATGATTTAATTATGGCCGGTTTCAATGGAGAGTCTCCAGAATACTTGACAGCATCAACTAAGAGTCGAGTCATTGCACGCTGGTGATATATCCAGAGTCTGGCGGAGAGTTTCTGGATCAGATGGAGGAGACAGGTTCTTGCCAGATGGAGGACACGCGAAAAATGGAAGCGCGGAAACATACATTTTTAGCCAGGCGATCAAGTTTGGGTTAGGAGGAGAACGCTCGAAAAAGACATTGGAAGATCGGGAAGATAGAGAAAGTCTACCCAGGATGTGATAACGTGATCCGAGTAGCTGATATCGCAATCGAGAGCAAAATATACTGAATGCCGGCCCACAAATTGTATAAATTGGAGCTAGATGACAGCGACTCAACGCGTCTGAACGATCCAGAATACTCTGGGAGGACGAGAGAAGTAATGTGCGGAAAGAGAGTTGATCCTTCTGCGTCGAATCAAGGGGTGGAAGATGTTCGGTTTCCTTGAATTTAGAATTTTAAAATAAATTAAATTTTAAAGTAAATTAAATTAAAAACTCAAGATAAAATAAACGATATATATTTATATGTCGAGAAATTCTATGTAGTTATTTTATCAAGTTGCGCTTGTTTTAAAGTATTACTTAGATTTTACGGTAACTCCGTAATTGGTTGATTTTATATAACAAATAAAATATTTACGAATCGATTGAAATTTTAATTTCCTTAAAATTAATTTCAATTATTTCTCGTCAAACGATGATCAAGTGCTTGTCCAGTAAATTATTGGATAAAATTGACAATTGTGTTCTGATCTACGTATACAATCAGGTCTTAGAGAACGTTATCGACGATGTTGTGATCGTGAACAAAATAATCGTTACGAGTTTCTTGACTTTATCGCACGATTTCTACGGTCATCGCGATTCGATACCTGCCTCAATTTGCAGAGTGGAGATCAAGTGTTCAGAAAAATACGCAAACATTCCCGAGTCAGTTAGCGCGTTCATACAATTAATGACATGTGGGACGGGATCTTCGATCGATACGTGATTGACTGCATACTGATTGAGGGTGACGAATGTATGTATTTGTATTTGTATTATGTAGAAAGAGAAGAACGGTCTGTCGATTCATCACTCAATTTGATTAAAAGTTATTGGTGTTCGGGTGACTGTATATTTCTTTTGTGAATTTTGAATCTTTATCAAACTCAATAAATGCATACGATCTCGATACAATTTCAAATTTACTGCCATATTTATTATGAAATTCACCTATAATATCAATAAAAAATGCAAATGCCACTTTTTTTAGAAAATTCCTTTTTAATTAAGATGATACAACAAATTTCTCTATCAATTAAATCATGAAACATATATAGATCACTTTCTATGGAACAAATTGAATAATATAAATTAGTCATTTTCTTAAACAATGGTTTCGCTTGATTTTGATGATGATTATTTAAACTTTTAATCTTTTCATCTTCTTGCATTGAAGCCGCTAACACCAGTCCATCGTTTATTTTTAAATTTGTCAGCAAGATCATTTTTAAGTTTACGTGGAATTATTTCACAAATTGCCAAAAATACAACCGAGATCAAAAAAGAAAACCGACAAAATTTTTTATTGTTTGGTATTGAAAATTTTTAATTGTATTCGACAAATTCTTTTTTTTTAAATTGTGACAAAGTCACGTAAACATTTCAACATGCAAACACACACACACATAATAAACACACATTCATCCAATCATTTATTCACACATCATACATTCCTTACACACAAACACGCAATTACTCCAATAACACAAAGAAATACATTAAACAGAAACACATATACATACACAAACATAATCCAGACATTCACACAGCAAAAGAGGCTCACCATTCGATTAATTATATTTCCATATTAATCAATTCATTTTAATCGCCAACCAAGCGAATCAAAACGGAATTGAATAAAGGATTACATTGTTCGACTTTGTGCATTCAAAACATTTATTTCATCGACTGATTTTTATACTTTTAGTAATGTTATTATGATTGTTCGAAAGAACAAGAAAATAAAATGACCGATTTAAATTGGTTTAGAAAAACAGCATAATTATTTAAATTATTGATTTTATTTATTTTTTTTTATTTTATTTAATTATTTTAATTACTTTATTTATTTAATTATTTTATTTTAATTTATTTTCTATTTTATTTAATACTTTCCTTTAAACTGGCAAATGTTCGGTCAAGCCAAATTTCCGCTCCATAGATATTTAAATATAGATAATAATAATAGTAAAAATAAAAATAATAACAATAAAAATGTTAATAAAGATAAAAAGAATAAAAATAAAAATGTTAATAAAAATAAAAATAATAACAATAAAAGCGTTAATAAAGATAAGAATAATAAAAATAAAAATGTTAATAAAAATATAAATGATAACAAAAATAAAAATAATAATGACCTAAATAATAACGTAATCGAACCCATTCCCTCCCCCTTGATGATTCGTAGGAGATCAATGTAGGGGGGCAACTTCAATAGTTTATTAATCGAAGTTGCTATTTAATCACGAATAAATAAAAATGATATGATTTTAAAAATTTTATTTTAAAACAATAAACGGAAGGAGGTATAACGAAGTTAAACGAAACGATCAAGGTTTCGTTAATAAAAAGGAAACGTGATTATGGAGGGAGATATAATAACGATTTAAACAGTTGATTAACTAGTAAAATAATAGTTCTTACTAGTGAGGTGAACTAGAAAGGAGGCTATCGAATATTAGGTACAGATGTTGTTGGAATCTCTTCTTGTTCGTATAATGTAAAAACTCTACAATGTAATCGTCTGTTGAGTATAATATTCGGATTTTGTTGTCGAAATTTCGTGGGATGTGACTAGACTGTTTCTTTTTTTTAACGGATATTGAATACCAATTCTGTAAGAAGGGAGATGGTTAGATTTCCTTTGTTCTTCTTTTTTTAAAAAACGGTAAATAGTTAGATGTTAATTCAAATTTATCAATCGATTTTTTTGCAATCAATATATTTTATTTTACAGATGAATATATTAATTTCCTTCATATTTCTTAATTTGATAACCAGATGTGAAAGTCTGTTGTTTGGTGCAAACATTTCAATGACTATGCAGGCTGGGCTTTTTAAGCATTTTTTGATTGATGAACGTTTGATGTTTAATTGTCACAATCTAAATCAAACCTATGACTGTCGACTTCAACCTAATAGACCATATATTCCAATGAGAATACTTGCTATTAAAACTCTTGATCCAAGGGCGTTTTCACATTCAGCGATTGAAGCAGTGACATGTTTGACCGATAGCCCTACACCTCCTAAAATCTGTGATTTTCAGATGAATCTTCCAAAGTTGACAATACCATCTTCTCTTTCACCAAAATATCTTATAATCATACAATGTGTCTTCAAAAACAAAATATACAATATAAAAAAAAATTATTTTACAGCAAAAAAAAATAAAAATGATTTAAAAAAATCAGGGAATTCCGTAAAAAAAACAAAGGGTAGAAATAAAGTACTAATAAAATTTAATTACGTCATTTTGAATTTTAATTAATAAGCCTCTACAATCAATATATGATAAAAGACGCTTCCACTTTTTTTCACTTCCAAATGAACCAAAAACTGGTAGCAGAGCGTGTTTGTCGCCGACTGCGATCACCAGTCGGAGGCCACCCTGGCTCAAACTTATTAAAATCTTGTACCTGGGTATTTTAAAACCCATCTTTGTAAATATTTATGAATTTGAAAAGTTTCCAGTTGTATTAGAGGATAAAACTCGATTAAATAATACTCAGACTCCAGAAAGCGTAAGACGAAAGCAATCGACTAGAGAAATGGCCACGAGAACCGGACTTTACAACGTGCTTGTCGATTCGTGTTATTGCGCAATTCCTCAAAACGACATAGAATCAGCCGTGATCGACGTTTTGGGGAATTGCTAAATGAACGGCGAACTTCACAAAGAAAATAAAAGGAAAGAAAAAAAGGTAAGACAGGACAAACAGATCACCGAGATGATCAGAGAACATAATGAAAGCGAGAAAAATGTTAGAACCGTGATTGTCGAAACAGAAATCGCTGTTGACGAACATGGTGGCATGGAGAGTACGGCTGATGGAAAAGTAACCAACTCGAGTGGGACACAGGAGGTCTTCGTGAGATTCCCATGCAGTAAAGGGAGGACATTACGTTGTGTTCCGCCAGTCACGCGGAAAATTCTATGTGACGATGTCCGTTCGAGTCTCGGAAGTGACTTCTACTTATTCGATAATGGTTGCATTATAGACGACTCTACAATCATTCCGGGAAATCGGTCGATAGAGGCTAAATTACGGATAAGAGGAGGAGCTGATCAGGACTTCGAAGAAAAAAGTGTCCCAAAGGAGGGCGAGCCAGCGCAGAGTTTAAAAGTTACGAGAGAACGCCATATTGGCGGGGGNGGGATGACGAGTTCGAGAATAAAGGACTCGAGAGACTTTTCGATGAAACGATGAGGGAGACAGATGAACTGTTACAGACTGCCAAGAATTTGAAGAAGAAGGACACGATTAACTCTCTCGAAGTGGAAATTGAACGTTTAGACCAATTCAATGAAGAAGTCTTCCGAGAAAGACGACAAAGAATGGAGAAAATGAGGAACAAACAGGAAGAAGTTGTCAAAACAGAACTGGCAATGGCACCGATGAGGAGTTTCAACGTCTCTCACCTGAAGAAATTACAGCTCCCGCAGTTCTCCGAGAGGGTGATGGATTACAGAAATTGGCGACAGACGTTCGAGGAGTGCGTGGGGAAATCGGAGCTATCGGACATCGATAAGCAACTGCAACTGGAGCAGTGCTTGGAAGGCGAGGTTTAAGAGATGGTACGTAATTTTGGTTTAGGCGACGGAGCGTATCAGGCCATGCTAAAGAAGCTCGAAAAATATTATGGGGAGACAATCGAAGTTATTCGGACATCATGGAAGAAGTAACCAAATTTCACGTCGTAAGTAGAGCGGATGTGAAACAGTTAGACCAGTATGTTGCACTGCTGGAAAGCCTTGTGTTGCGGTTAAAATCTTTCGGAAAAAACGGAGAACTGGGGAACTGACTATTGCTTCAACATCTAGTAAGAAAATTACCGGAAGAGATGGTCGTCATGAGGGAGAGGCATTGTAGGGTGTCGGATCTCGATGAAGAAGTGACAGTCTTGAAGAGATGGGTCGAACAGGAGGCCGAAATCAGAAGGGTTGCTTCGGAAGCAGTCGACGGGTTTGAAGAACTTGCGATAGGCAATAAGAAAAAGTTGGTAAGCAGTCAACATCGAAAGAACGCCTTCGTTTCAAATACGAATCACGATGGAGATAAAAAAGCGAACGAAGTGACATTGCTAATGAGAAACAAGGTGGGAAATTGTTAGATGTACGAAAGTGGTCAGTGTCGATTTGGAGCTGCCTGTCGATACCGGTATCCCGAAGTATGCAGAAATTTCCTGGAAGGAAAATTTCGAATGACAAATTATCGATTCTTTCACAGGAAAATCGATAGAACAGAAGAGAGGGGTGGAGCGGAGATAAAGAAAAAGGAGGGAGAATTCACGTTAACAGCGGCCACAGGCCCTATGACTGAGAGGGATGGGGAAGAGTACGTGGCGTTGAGGACCGTGAGAGTGTGGGTTTCGAAAGGTCAAAAATCAGTGGCAGCGGATTTTCTCCTTGATGACGCTAGTACCGAAACTTTCGTGAATCCAAGCTCTAGCGGACGAGTTGGGTCTCCGTGGACAGAGCGAGAAAATAAAGGTACAAGTGTTGGTAGGTTCTAGTAAGGAATTCTCGGTAGAAAGAGTACAAATTTCGAGTATCCGATGAAAGGAGACGAGCTAAAAAAGAATTATCAGCACTAGTGGTTGGGAGCGTTACTGGAGCGCTGGAGATTACTGATTGGAGCGAAGTAAAGTCGAGATGAGAGCATCTGAAAAAATAAGACTCCCCACGATGGGGAAGAAAAAAAAGAGTGGATGGCTTGATCGGGGCGAATTATGCAAGTTTACAAGTAGCGTTGAAAGAGATCCGCGGACATCCTGGAGAACTGATTGCATGACTTACTCCCCTGGAATGGATTTGCATCGGGAGAGTGACCGGTCGACGAAAACCGGAAATGATCAATCTGTGTTGGATGTTCCTCTCCAGAGAAATTGAGGTAGAAAGGGACTTAGAACGTCTCTGAAAGTTAGAGGAATTCGATGACGTTGTGCGGAGCGGCACGTCGAGCGAAGAAAATGAGGCTATCAACCGGACTACGGAGTCCATTAGATATGAGGGAGGAAGGTTCAGTGTAGGACTTCCGTGGAAATCAGAAATGAACTCGTAGCCGAATACTTTTGGAATGGCGCAAATGAGGTTGAAGTCCTTGCGACGGTCGCTCGGGATCAAATGACTACTCAGTCAAGATAACCCCACCCGGATCAATCCCAAGCCAAAAAAGACCGCTATTCTTAATTCCACCTAAGCTCCTCGACTCATTCACAAAGAAGGAAAACTTTGAAATTGTGTTCAAAATTCTCCATGAGGCGATAAAGAAACAATGCCCCAAAATCGCTTCCATCATCCAAGTTGACAAGTTGAACTTGGTGCAGTTTCTAAGTAGCCCAGAAAGCAACCCAACCAATCGACGATTCAGAATTATAAAAACTACATCAACAACCTCCACTACTTTGCCGAAGACATCAATAATATCGAAAACGTGGAGCTAAGTTAGTTAAACAGATTGATCAGAACAACCTACGACCTCTCAATTCCATATCCTAAGGAATGGAATGCAGCGACTAAATCGACCCCTAATCACTACACAAACGAGAAGATTAGCGAGGTCCTCACAAGCATATGTGACCCATGCCACCGACAAAACCCTGGATTGGCTATCGCAGTACGAATGCTGCTACAAGACACGGAAAAACAACTACGAGCAATAATTTCCAAGGAGGAGTCACAGAAAGCAACATCTATGGTTATCGAGACACTGCGGAAACTAAACCAACTTGAGACACCCGAAAAACTGTTGAATGCTGACAACACTCTCAGAATAAAACTAAGGGAAATAATCGACAGGCATAAAATTGAAATTAACAACTACAACGTCGTCAAGAAAATCTATATGACTGACAAAACTTCTAAGAAACAACAATTTATATAAGACGCCAAAAAAGAGGAAGAAGTATTCATAAAACCAGTCACGATCTCCGATAATGAGACGAATCTTCTCAAAAAGATAGCCAAAAACCAGGCCTATCAGACAGACCTAGATGCTGAAACTGAACAGAGTCAGATTGACATACTCAGTGATACTGAAAACTCACAGATTGACGATAACAGCTCAATCTGCTAAGAAAACTCGGAAATCTCCATCCTCAAAACTCCCCGGGACAAAAGACTTCGAGATCCAAAATGCTCTCAGTGACGGGTTGGCTCCATAATCCCAAACACCCAGGAGATTATGGAAAAGCCACCGGAACCTGACCTGAGATACTGGTTTGATGACTTGGATATTTCAACCTACCTAGAAACAGTCGAAAAACCAGACAACATTTTGCTAGTGCCGAGCTGGGTAGTCACCAGAGTCTTTGAGGGGGAAGAAGACCTATCTTATGTACTCCGCTGATTCAACCTTGAGAAGATACAGTACTGCATTGCACCAGTTAACTACATCAACACACACTGACTGACTATGTGCTGCACGAGGAGCCACGTATTTATCTTCAACTCTCTGGTTGACTACTCCAGTGAAACACAGGTAACAGCACTGATTGTCCCCTTCATCAACGCTTTGAACAAAACAGCATCAGATAAAAACAATAACCTCTTCAACATAAAACTCCCGATAAAATACAGCACATGTGAGCAGCAGACTAACAACTATGATTGCGGTCCATTCACTTGTGGATTCATCGAGAACTTTGTTAAAAGAAGAGAAAATCGCCTGTTTACATTCCCATCAATGAGATCAGTATCAAATCAAACGCACTGAAACCGCATATCTCCAGTCAACTACAGCCGCAGAATAGGGGCGGAGGAAAAGAAACAACAACTACCCCCAAACGGCTAAGAAATCGAAGAAAAAAGAAATACTCAAAAAAGGAGAGTAAGAAAACCGAAAAAGAACACAACGAAAAGAGGCAGATCAAGGCCGACTTGTACAACTTTCGAGCCGAACGAATGTCGAAACTGATCCAAAGTCTGCAGATCCCAGATCATATACTAATACTGGATCATAAAGTTACCCATAAAATAAGCAGAGGTAAAGAAGATTTTATCAAGAAAAACATAACCTACTCAAAATTCAGCGGGAAAAGCTTAGTTTTCTGCCATATATGCATCTCTGACATGCAGTGGGTCCTAATATCATTCGACCAAGAGAACCAGAGAACAAGTATCATGAACAAACTGCCAAAATTATCAGAGGAACAATGGAGGGCCATCAAGACCTTATACAAGAATCTCCATTCGTTCTACAGAAATGAAAATATAAAATGAGAGCCTGTGGAGATCGAAACAACAAGATCTAACCAATTTGCTGGAAATGGATACTGGATAGCAAACTCCAAATAGTTAATAATGGAAACATTAATGAGGACAACAGGAACACTGTTTGGGAGTTGTCAAAAAAGAGGAAGTTTAACAATATCTCAGCCCACCCAACAATGGACCGAAAGAAAACTGAAAATACTCAAACCTATCATGATAGATTATCAGCAGCCGAAGACTTCCTCAAGTCCGTCGCCAATGAATCAGTTGAAGACTTTTCAGAACATTTTCAACAATTTATCCACTAGAAACAGAAAAAGAACCACAAAAAGCCGTATAAAGGAATAATTGGCAAGAATAGAGGTAAAAACGACAAGTACCTCCACATCAAATATAAGACCGAACCAAAAAAGGTCATAGAGACAATCTTATCCGATTCGAAGGTGAATACCAGATCATCTGTAGAGAAGATACAAGAATACGGCCAGGCAAAAACACCAGATTCCCCTGTGACCAACCGGAATGACTGTCCCATTATCGAACAAGGACCTGAATTCGAATTCAAAAATTACTGAAGCAGAGATATTATCGGTTCTGCAAAAGATGAACAAATCGAGCCCTGGAAAATCAAACATCACATACAAGGACATCGCATATTGTGATCTAAGCGGCTGCATACTGACAAAACTCTTTGAAAGAATAATAGATACCAACGAAATACCGAAAAACTGGGGTGAGTTTATAACAGTCATCATACCCAAACCAGGAAAGGATGGAAAATATGACGAAGTGTCTTCCTGGAGACACATTGCATTGCTAGAATGCATCTACAAAGTTTTTGCGTCTTGTCTCACAGCCCACCTCGAAAAGTGGCAAATGAAAAATGAACTAATCTTTCCGCTACAAAAAGGTACAGGAACATCCAATGGATGCACGGAACATTATAATGTACTTAGAATTATTTTGGAAGAACTGGATGAAGTTCATGTCGACTTCTTGGACCTTACCGATGCATTCAGTAGAATGCACATCGCCCATGTGATGAAAATATTGCGATGGAAAGGAATGAATGTCAAATCATGCGACCTGATACGACAAATATACTCAGAGAATACATCCAAATACTTCTGCAATGGCCGATCGATTCCAGCTATACCGATCAACAGGGGAGTTCGACAAGATTGTCTACTCTCCATATTGCTTTTCGATGTCGGTATTGACCCAATCCTAACAGAAATACACAAGTCATCGGACTCTGGAATAAGAATCGAGGAATTCAGAATATCCTGCCTTGCTTATGCCGACGATATTGCGCTAATATCAAACACACACGAAGGTCTCCAGGAAATGGTCAACAAGGCCTTTAAATGGGCCTCCTAGACATCGATGACATTCAATCAAAGCAAATCCGGCTATTTATCAACAACAAAGAACAACGACAAAATTTTTATTAATGGTGAAGAAATCCCTATAGTAGATGACGAAATGGGATACAGATACCTTGGAGTGGACTTTACAAGAAAAACAAAAAGCTCCCCAACGGATCTATTCAAGGGCATCATTAAAGATATGAAAAAGATAGCAAGCTCGTCACTCGATCCTTAACAAAAGATTGGCGCGTACAAAACATTCATCCACTCACGTCTAATCTTCTTGTTTCAGAACTACAACATACAGAGAGCTATCCGATTACGACCATCCTGAGACAAAGGACAAGGCATTTACCATCGGATTGGACAAGGAAATAAGAAAAATAATCAAACCGATCTGTGGACTCCAGCCAACGGCAACCAGCGACTATCTATACGCTGGAAAGGAATATGGCGGACTTGGCCTGATTGAAACATGAGATGAATACACCATGCAGTCCGTCATACAAGCGTTCAGGAATCTAACATGCAAAGATATGGGTGTTGCTAGTCTAACATTAATCAATCTGAACAACACTTTACAGAAACAGAAAAAGAACAAGAAGAGAAAGAACAATCCAGACAGAACAATCAGCGAAATAATGGATTGGCTCAACGAAGGTGATCGAGAGAACGGAATCCAATCTTGGTGGACAGGAGTCCGAAACAACATCCGATATGTGGACAAGATTGGACTCCAGACACGTTTCATTATTGGGGTATGCTTACAGATCAAGTCATTGAGTGAAAGTCTGACACTATCAGCCGCAGAAAAAAGACATTGTCTTTCCAGTTCCACAGATTGTACCACCATCAAAAATTTGGGGACTGGTCAAAGCAGTCAAGCGCGGATAAATCTACTGACGCATTAAGCAAACACAGAATATCTAGTCAGGTACTATACAACGGTAGCCTCACAGCAACAGAGTGGTGATTCATTCACCGAGCCCGAACAGGAAATCTCCCAGTCTACTACAAGCCGAAGAAACCCAGAGAGCAAACACTGTGCTGAACTTGCCCGCAATATGTAGAAACACAAATGCATGTTCTCTGTCGCTGCAAAGCAAACATGGCACTTGTCACTGCACACCACAATGCCGTAGTTGATCTGGTTATCAAGGCAATAGACATTGAATTGCTCTATTACGAAGTTCTCAATGAAGAATAAAGCGACTTCTCATCATCCAGCAGAAGAATCGATCTGCAAATAAAAAACACTGGCGGAAGAACTCTATGGCTGATCGACATCAAGACGTAATATGACGAGACGGAGAACCTGAAATCTGTCAGAAATCAAAGCTCAACGAGACAAAGTACGAATTCCTAGAAGCAGAAGCCAAAGCAAAATACCCAGGTTGGGGTGTGCATCTTGGAACGATTGTCGTAGGCTAACTCGGCTCCTGGCCAAAGAAGAATGATGAAGTGCTCCAAGATCTCAAGCTGTCAGACATTGCAATAAACAACTTAGGAAAAATATGTATCACATCCAACATCAAATACTGCGCATCGACTTGGGCGAAACACAACACCAACTCTTTCAACCCATGTGCCAGTTCCACGGAAAATCCAGCCAACTCAATCTTGGAACAGATTCAAACTATGGACACTTAACGACGCAATAGACAAAAGTGATCCCCCTTCTTTGGTCTCTTGAGACCCATATTCTACTTTGTTTTATTGAAATAAAATTTTGTAAAAGACCGGGAGTTGGGGAGGCCTATGAAAAGGTGATACGGGAACATCTCGAGAAGGGATACATCAGGGAGGTCGAGGATGTAAATGAAAATGCACAATAATGGCTCCCTACGCATCTTCCTGTGATTAAGGAGACTCAATGTGACATCAAGGTGACGAACGCACATTTCTATTACTTAGAATATTAAATTCATCAAGAGAAAACTTTAGATGAATTATTCTACTCATTGGAAGTGGTTTTCAAACTTAAAATAAATCAAATTAAACTTCAACATTAAAATTGAACTTATTCTCAGATAATGAGAATTAGTAAGTGAAATAGTACATGAAAACGAAATTGTTTATTTTGCATAACCTTGAACCATGTTCGATTTATTATTGTTTAACAGGATTTGTACTTCTTGTTTCTTTTCATTTAACATAAAGTTCATAGACACGCTCATACTTATGGCAAGTAGACAAAATGTGCATTCATGAAATTCAAATATTTCTATCTAAATTGATTCAATAATTAATGATTAGATACCCTTGTAAGTTACAAGCTAAAATAATTTAATTTATGGTTCGAAGTCTTAGTCTAAAGAAATGTCATTCCATATAAATGTCTTTATTTAGACGGATAGGGAATTCACCCTTTGTCAGTTATTAATATCGAATTTAGTTTCTAATTAATTTTAAACTTTTACTCGTCTTTCTGAGTTCTAAAATATTTTAATTCTTTAAAATCGATGGGGAAAAAACATCATTTTGCAAACTCTAAACCTGAAATTATGAGAGAACTATATTAAGACATGCCGATTTGTTTCGTTCTGATATTTACATCGCCATCATCTATTATGGTCAACCTCACTCTCTCATCCGACAACCGAATCTCAGTCCGTCAAATAACTATATCAAATATTATTTATAGCTCTTTCATATTCCTTCATTAGAATTAGATTTTATTTACAACTCTATATCTACCCCTTATTGAACTACTACCCCTTATTTCAACTTACAAAACCACGATTGAACCTAGGATGTAAACAAATAGACTAATAATCTTGATTTACACACCTTTAACCCTTTTCAACTCATCAACTTGACGGCTCCGTCGATAGCTTTACACTGATTACTATAGCATAATTGGGAACAACCAAAATGATTAAATTAAAGTAATTAATGGTGAATTAGATTAACCGAAATAATTAAAGGGACATCGCTGCACAAATCTAACACTGGTTTTATTATTGTATCTTTGCATATCGATATTATATTCTAATTATATTATTAAATTATATTTACAGTGCTATATTTATTATCATTATACATTGTCATTATGCAAATCACTCTGGTCCTCTATATACAATATTTACAAATAATGTTTCTCTCATATCATGGTCCTCCTCATAACTAGCACGTCACTCTCGCCTAACCTATCTCTATCTCTCTTCATTGCAACTCCCACATAGTCAATACTCAATCCAAGACCATCACTCACACAGATTTCTTCCTTATTATAGATTCGAACGAAAGCCGACGATAATTTTTTACAGATTGAAATAAATAAGCTATCTTCATTAAAGAAGAAACAAGTAATTTCAATAAAATTGTATCAAATTTATTAACATTATGAAATACGAATAAATTATAACGTATATATAATACAATTAAGATAATGAGATATTAGTTAAGGGGCATATAAACAGCTAAATAATAACTAAATATCGGTATTATTTACCTCGTAAAATAAATTGATCCGTTTAAAACAAATTTCTTCCGAAATAGAATAAAATTGTGACAATATAATTACGTCGAGCAAAGTTGTAATAAGATTGGTGTGACTGCCGTCAAGATAAAATTGTGCTTTTAAATTGGTTCGAATAATTTTTGTATGTGAAAAAAAGTTTGTTTCGCCGTAAGGTTGTGCAAGGTATATATACCTGATTGGTTGCACACCCAGTCCGGCATTCTCTGGAAGTCTGCATGCATGTTTATTATGTGCATGTTGTTTATGGATAACTCGCTCTGCAGCGAAATGTCAATAATAGCTTTGATAGTTCTGTTGAGGATTGTTTTTGTTTATTAACTTTATTTGCTTCTGTTTATTAGCCTTATTTATTAATGTACTATTTTGGCTTTTATGTAAATAATTAGTTTTATTTTTATAATTCTAATTGCACACTTAGATTTAGAATCAAAATGTGTATGAAACACATGATATCGATTTTGAACATTAGCACTTTTAAAAAATTTTATGTATTGATTTTTGCACTTGTGCACATGTG
>MQRK01202873.1:409-11951 GCA_001938485.1 Girardia tigrina
ACATTTTGAAAGTTCTTACAAGAATATGCCTGGAAAGCAAGAATGCAAAAGAGAGAGGTGACGCCATGAATCTTCGAAAACAAGTTGAAAAATTTGAATTTGTTATATTTCTTGTCATCCGGGAAAAAAAAATTTGCACCTTGCACGTTTAAGCATGATTTATGATGCTTTATTAAAAATGCTTCGCAATAATCCTTTCATAATTTGTGTCAAAATTATTTAAAATCTCTTTAAAATCTTTATTGTAATCCATAAGATTACCTTTACATATTGAAAATCAAAAAGACATTATTTTTTAATCAAATTGAAATTTTTCTTAAAAAATTATTTATTTTTAAAATTACTTTTAATTGAAATAATTAAATTTAAAAAATATAAAAATTCGAAAGCCAATTGAAAATATTTATTAATTTCGACTGTTTAACCGTCATCGTCAGAACAAATTATTTTTCAAACGAAATTTACTCTCTCTAATAATTTTTAAATATTTTTTAAAATTGAAAATAATTTAATTTAACTTTGAAGAAACAAGATTTAAAATATTTTTCAAATATAATATTTAAATTTTCGAATGTAATATTTTAATTTTTAATATAATTTAAAATTTTAATAAATTAATTTAATTAGTACTTTTTCAAAAAATTTTAGGAGAGAGTGAAGCGCAAAACAGTATTGAAGTGCAAAACAGTAATAAATTATGGACATTTTTATATATTAAATCAATTATTTATAGTAAAGACATTAATATTTAGTAAACGTTAATTACTCCTTTGTTATAATTAATAATTTAGGCATTATTTAAAAATTTTAAAGTAAATATATTTCTAATATTAAGTGTTATATTTAAAAATATTACAGGCGTTAAATAATTCCTCAAAATATAGTTTTGCTACTAATTTCCTACTGTTATTTAATTTAAATTAAAATGAAATAAAATTTGAATTAATTTCAATTTAAAATTTTATATTGTGATAATGTTTAGAAACATTTAATTAATTAATTTTTATTTGTATTTATAATAATTTTTGATTGTATAACCATACTTGTCACCGTCATCAAGAATATTTTATTATTAATAATTTAGGCATTATTTAAAAATTTTAAAGTAAATATGTTTCTAATATTAAGTGTTATATTTAAAAATATATTATTCGCAAGCAGTAATTGTGTAAGCAATAAATAATTATTTCATAAAAATTCACTCAATAATGATGTTGAATGACCCATTTGGATTTCAATATTGTGATGTTGTGTATCTCAATAATTATTTAAATGAGTTCACGGAATTTTAAATTTTTTAAATAAATTATATATTTAAATATCTATTCTTGGTAAACTGATTATGATGCTTATACCATTTATAATCAAAATATTTTTAAACTAAAACGTCGACTTTTTATTTTTAAAATAAAATTTTCCTGATTTTATTTCTATTATTCAAATTTATTACTTTATTTTTATTGATTTATTTTGAAGAATATGATGAAAACTGAACAAATTTTCAAGAATAAATGATATTCTGAAATGAACAAAAATGATTTTATTATTGAAAACAAGAAAGGAGACATTAAGTGACGATTATTTTTCATTTTAAGAAGAGCGAATATAATATCAAACCTTTTTTCTCTTTTTAATTTATTTTTACATACTTTTTAGTTTCTTTATATTTTAGTATTTTAGAAATTGAATGATTTTGTATGTTTTGAAGTTACTTTTTCATTATTATTTTTAATTTGAAAATATGGAAATAGGAAATTTTGAATAAGAACCCTTTTAAAGTAATTTTAAACAAGTGATAATTATACATCCAAAAAAGTAATACAAAAATTTAAACATTTAATTTAAAATATTTTTCATTAATTTTATTTTAAACCAATAAAAATGTATTAAACGTTTTTTTTACTAATACAAACATTCATATACGTTTATTCTTTTAAAAAAAGGATCTATACGTTATACTATGTCAGACGTGGACTTTGAATGTTCTATTTGTTATAATCCGAACATTCCATCTCAACAGATTGTAACCCTCGTAAATTGCAAACACTCCTTCTGTGAGTCTTGTTTAAAAGAATGGTTCTTTGAAAAAACTGTTTGTCCTCTTGATCGAATTCAAGTGACGGATATTACTATCTTTGACGTAGCTCTAAAGAATTTCAACAAATGCTCTTTAATAGAATTTATTTCACCTATTATTATCAAATATTACAAGAAAACATTAGATGGTTACATAACAAAGATTGTGGAAACATTGGTTCACTTTACAAGATACAAAAACATTCAAGAAACACTGAAAATAAAATCAGAATTGATTCTTGCGAAATACGACAAAACTACATTACAGTCATCAATGAATTTGTGTGAAGATAATCTTGATGAAACTATTCGAGGTTTCGTGAGTGAAGTTGACAAAATGAAGAAAGATATGCGTACTGATTTAGGTTTTGAAAGCTATGACGATGAAATTATTTGGCAAATGAAAGATTTAAAATACAACATAGCTAAGTTATCATATTTTGATGAGAAATATTTGATACACAAGGATGTATATAATAAATACAATAGATATTTCGAAATATTGTTCTGTTGCTTTGACATGATGGAAAAAGTCAATAAATTTCTGTGTGACATCTGTTTACATGAAACAACTATTCCACCTAGAAATGTTGATAATTTCGAAGTCAAAAATATTTACAAAAATATTCAACTTTATATCCGTTTATTTGATTATATTAAATCTTTTTTAAAAGTACCAAAATCAGTTTTTTTAGTTGATGAATTTCAAAGATGTGCAAATTCAGATTCATTAGAAGTCATTTTTAAAGATTCTGATAAAGAATGTTTGACTTGTTGCAGAGATATTGAAACAAATAATTATGGTGACCAATTTAAACGTTGTCATCATAAAATATGTTTCGAATGTAAATTAATGTTTGGAATAGAATATATTTGTTGTCCTTTGGAAAAATGTGTCGCGAAAGAACATTTGTATATCACAAATATGCAGCAAAAGATCATCTATCAATACCAATCCATATACGATAAAATTATCAGTACTATTTGTGCAGGTATTGCTTTTATAGATAAGAATTTTGTAAAAGTTTTCAACCAAAATTTATTTGATTATCATCAAATCGATTTCCCAACTTTCGATCATTATTCGACCGAATATGCAGCTTCATGTGATCTTGTGAAAGCTGAAAGGTATAAACTCCATTTTCTTTTACAAATATTTAAAATGGATTTCCTAACATTGTCCGTATTCATTGCCATAATGGAGGACTCTTATGCAATTTTGTCTGACGTTGTATGTTTAATAAAAGATTTGTCATGGTTTGAATTTACATATTTACTGTTATTTAAAAAGGAAAAAAAGGAAAAGGAAAAAATTGAAAAAAAGAAAAACATTATGAATGATACTAAAAATACTTTATATTCTATTTACATTAGTTTCAACAAATTAAAGGATTCTATCAAAAATGAAGAAATATCTCTATCGAATCAAACATTAGATATGATTGAGGACACATCAAAATGTTTAAAAGAACTATATTTGGCATTTTAACATTAAAAAGTTAAAGCAAAGTCACCAAACTTTACCTGACAACAGTCGAAATATACAAACTCAAATTTCAAATTCTTAAAAGCAAACTTTTCTACATATTTTAAATAAATGCTTCGATATTAAAAGTAAACTATGTCAAAAATATTGTCAAATAAATATTTTTCAAAATAAAGTACTCTTTCAAAAAATTCACATTTATGACGCAAACTGATTCATTGTTTTTTTTTAAGTTTTTTGTTTTGTAATTGTCTTTATTTGTGAGTGTTAATAAATCGACTTTATTTGTGTTAATAAATCGATTTAACGAGTATGAAAAATTCAATTTGAAAGAGACGGAAATGAAATAAATAATCGAATTTTGCTTTTCGTCTTATGAATTTAAAACGGCGATATGAGTTGGCAAAAACAATTAAAAGATTTCCAATAGAATTTAAATAAATCATTCGAGGGAATGGAGTGTAATAGAGAAACGTTACATCAACTAGCCGTATGTGTGAGAAAACAAGTTATGCTAATTGACGCTTTTGATCAAGAAAAAAATTGGCTGATCGATCAATTGGATTGTATGAGATTCGGGACAGCAAACGAACCAAAATTTTCTATCAATCATATAAAGCCAATAGATTTTCGATATCCGGTGAGAGGTTAGAAATACATGACAAAGAGAGATTTCCAGGAAATGGAGCGGCCGCTGACTACCGGCAAAAATTTAGTAATCCTTCCACGACCTAGGGGCACTATACCATTGGCGCTTAAGCGCCGCGACCGCACTGCAACCGCTCTCGCACCAACAATACTTTTTCTCTCATGAATCAGACTTTGCACATTCAAACGAAATTGGAAAACACGAGCTATCAATAAGCAATTGGCATAGAGAAAGTCGAAATTTTCCGATTTCCTTTAGTGATAAGTTATGGTCATTGTGTTATGTAGTATTTTAATATAAAATTAATTAAATTTAATTGTATTATTGTATATTGTTATATTTCATAAAATAAGTGAAATTTTAATGAACGGTGATAAATTTCCACCTGTCAATAAAATCTGTAATAAAATAACATGTTTTATTAATTTTTTTAATTACATGTTTTTACATGTAAGGTAAATTTTATATTTAAATAATAATAATTCAAGATAATTTTTAAATTTAAGTAATCTTTTTTCAAAAATTTATTTTGAACATATTTAACGTAATAATTAAAGACATAATAGAGGTTTGAAATAATTTTACGATTAGTTTTAAATAGTTTTTATTTAAATTTAAATGAAATATTTTTCATGCAAATTAAAACAAAAACGAGGTAAGTATTTTAAAATAATTTTACATAGTGAATTTTAAATGAAATTTAAAATAATTTTCAAGTTAATTTTTTAACGAATATTTAAATATTTTAAAATTAAATAAATATTAAATGTTATTGACAATTGAGGAAATTTGATCGAATAATCATTATGAAAAAATCCAGAAATAAAACTAATTATAATGATGACAAATGGTAAAAAACCTCCCGACTTATTTGTATTTAGATGTCTTAGTAAGATGTCCATAATAAAATAAAGGGTTCCATGAAAATTGCATAAAGACAATTCCATACATAACAATTGTGGAAATTCAATGGCGTACATAAAAAAATATTACTTAAAAAATGGATTATTTTATATCATGAAATAAACCTTAACCCCAGACCGTAACCCTAACTCTAACCATAGCCCTAATCATCACCATAACCCTAACCCTAAACCATTACACATTGAAGTCAACGGATACAATATCGAATATAATCATTAATTTCAATAAATGATTAATGAACCTTTTTATTTCTTTTGATTTTTAGCTTGTTATTTTAACAATATAATTAACTGTTAATTAAACACAATTTGTGAAATATTGGAATTTTATATAGGTGTCCTCATTTTATTCAAAACTATCAATAATTTTATAATAATTTAATAATCTCTAAACAATTGGCCCTTACGCAATTGTCTTTCCATAATTTTCTTAACGTAAAATTTTCTGGTCACCAAAATAAAGGCGTTTCAATTATCGGACCTTCTCCTTTAAAGTAAAGAACAGTAAATAATGAAATTAAATTTAAGTCGGTTAACATGCTGAAATTTTATGTTCTAGGATTTAACCTAAAGATTTTAATAAATTTTCACTTGATAATCGTGTCTAAGTAAAATCACAAAGAGTAAATTAGGATGGGAGTCGATCCAGCAACGATACAATTTTATTTCATCGATCGTCCTTTTTAATTTTAGACTTTGGCAAATGATAAATTTTTAAAATTATTAAATATTTAAAGACAACTTTGTGACATTGATTCATTATTTTACTTTCCTACATTACCAAGTGAATTGTCAACTTTCATTTTATAGTTGCCGTACTTAATATTAAATTTTCATTTACAATACAATTTTTGTGATATAAATAAATTTAAGAATATTACAAAAAATATCGACAATTGAAACGATAATTAATAATAAATATTCATTCAAATTAATTGTACAAAACAATATGTACATGTTTCTTAGTGTAGCCGAGAATGAGACATGAGATTAGAATCAAGTGTACTGTACTCCGCTTGCTGTCAACTCTTTACACTGTTTAAAGCATAAGACAATACATAATCATTATTTATCAATTTTAAATCAATTTTATTTCTTTACTTATTTATCTCGTATCTTATTATGCCACGCAAAAAATTAAGTGGATCTCAACATCTCAAAAGAAAGCGACAACAAGAAACAGATGCTAAAAAATATGGTTTATTTATGCTGCAGTTTTTGAAACAGCGATATGCATGAGAAGATGATTGAAGAGAGATTGAAGGATCAAGAGACCAGCCCAAGTAATCGAACATCTTTCACCGAATTGAGGGCAATAGAACATCAGATTTCACAAGGTATATTGATAGATATGGAAGTTGAAAAATAAATTCAAAATGACAAACAGAAATGGCGTGAAGTGCTGAAACGAATTCTGGCATGCTTAAAGTTTCTAGCTAGACAGAATTTGGCTTTACGTGGTAACCGTGAAACTCTCGCTGAACATGATGACACTGAATGCTACAATATTGGAAATTTTCTAGCCATAATGAAACTGATTGCTCAGTTTGATCCATTATTATCAAATTATTTATATCCTACTATGGATGTTCCTGGTTCAGTTTCAAATCTGTCACCAAGAATTCAAAATGAGTTTATCAGTCTCTTCGCATCTACAGTCAGAAAGCAGATACTCTTTGAAATTCGTCGAAATAAATATTCAACACCTGACCTAGCATTTCATAAGCAGTTAATAAAAGTTATTCGGTTCGTTGACTTTATTTTTATAACTAAGAAAGTTATCATCAAAGAAGCTTTCTTTGGTTTTATTCAGCTTCATGTAAAAGATCCAGCAACACTAGAATGTGTTATTGCTGAACTATTGCAAGCGGATAATTTTTTTATGGCTGACTGTCGATCTCAGTGCTATGACAATGTAGCTGTAACGGCAGCAGAGCTGTCAGGACTGCAACTAAGAATTTCTATTCGAAATCCTCTAGCATCGTTTGTAAATTGTAGTTGCTTCAACTGTTCATTGGGGGACGAGGAGAGAACGTCTTTGAATTACATTGAAGAGAGAATGTCAAACACGCTCGAGTGCAAGACAAGATGCAGTGAAGGTAATCCAAGAACAGTTTGATTGATTATTACTGCTACTAGAAGACCTGTATGAAAATGGTACTCAAACAAGTGACACTCAGAATGATACATATAGTTTGCTTCAAAATATCATAAATTTTAACTTTATGACTCTACTTAACTTCTGGCATACAGTTTTGTCAAAAATTGATCAGATCCAAAAGTGACTGCAGGATCTATCAATAATTTTCCATGACGTATCACTGGATCTGGAAGAATTCCAGCAGAAACTAGGTAGCATTCGAGAGAACGTTTCCATCACTGCAGTCAATGCAGCCAAAAATATATGTGAGAAATTGGGAATTAGAGTAGAAGGAAGAATCAGACGTCGAACACAAATGCCTGCTGAAAATGCTCATGATGTAGGACTCAGTGCGGTTCAAAAAATAACTCGTAATATGAAATCAGTTATCGATAGACTAATCCAGAAGATGACGACACGATTTGTTCGCCTAAAATCGTTTGATGAAAAGTTGGGATTTCTTTTCGATACCGAAAAGTTGTTTGCCAGTGATGCCTCTTATAATATTCAACAGCTTTGTGACACACTGGTTGAGTTTTATGAAACTGATATCGATGGAACTGAACTGTATGCAGAAACCAGTGACTGCAATATGTTGCTAAAATCCCGGTCAGATTTTTAACCCACTTGAATTACTTTCATTTATTATTTCATACGGCAATTACATATTTCGCAACATGCGGATTGCTTTACAAATTATACTGACAATCACTGTGTCAATTGCAAGCTGTAAAACTCATTTTAACTTATTTAAGAGCTTCAAAGGGACTGGAACGTTTGTCTGACTTGACACTGTTAAGTATAGAGAAGTAGCTAGTCAAAATAATTTACTTTGATGATGTCATTGAAAACTTTGCAAGTGCAAAATCACGAAAAGGGGTTTATTTTAATAAAATGTGTCATTACAGATTATTTTTGTTAACTTCATTAACATTACAAGTAAATTTTGTATTGCATACTGATGAGTGTTTTTATGCACGGGTTTAACCCGTCAATAAGACCACCAAAATAAGACTCTGGTTTTATTTTCATGAAATTAAGAAATTGTTTTGCAAAAAAACGATTTTTATAAAAGAATATTTAATCAAATAAAATACAACTAGAACATTTAAACTTTTGTTTTAAAAGATTAAATTTATAAAAAATTATTAAATTATTAAAACTGCGTAAATTTAATATTTTGTTTTACTTCTTCGTTTGTTTATGTTTGACGATTCATTATTTATAGCTTTTGCATTTTTATCCTATGCATTGGAAGCCATAGTGTATAAAAGTAAAGATCAAGACTCTTGATATTTTGAGACAAAATAATAAAAATATATTTAAAACAACAAGAAACTGTAACATTACGAATACAATAGTGCGTGATTGGAAAAAAGAGGAAGAAAAGATATGCAATTATAAAAACCAATCTTCAATATTTAAAGTCGTATCTTACAGAACACCGTTATTTCCTGGACTTGAAGAAGATTTTGCAAAGTGGTTACACGGAGCGGAAAGAAAACAAAAGACTTGTCATATAGTATCCTGAAGGAACAAGCAAATAAAATTGCATTTTCTCTTTCAATTGAAAATTTTAATGTAATTAACAGGTGGATTGAAAATTTTATGAAACGAAACAGATTCTCTGTTAGAAAAATTTTGAGTGTAGGACAGGAAGATATAGAAAAAAGGTAATACATATTGGTGCTTATGTGATAACAGGGAGCAAAACGAAGAGACAGATAGCAGTGGAAATCAAAAAAGATTTTTTGACGGCTCCATTGATCTTGAAATTATTATGATGATTGAAAAGCACCTCTGTTTGGGGATTCGGTTAATCCGATGTGGTGAGTCCTGGAATTAGTCCTCGAACGAGCCGTTAGACAATATGGAAAATTTACTTAAAATTGCCAATAATCTTACTAGAAAACTTTCACGGAAACTAATTGAAAATTCAGTCAATCTTGATATTATATTTAAAATAACTTTTGTTGAAAATTTGGAAGCAGTTAATTTTTATCTGTTTATAGTTTGTACATTTCTCGCACTGGTTTATGTTATGAATGATTTTTTTGCGTTGAAATAGTAATTATATTTCAAAAGATAATTCGGATTTTTCAATTTAAAAATGGACCGAATTCTTTGTTTTTTACTCTTACAATATTAAAAATTTTTATAATAAAGAAATGAAAAATCAGTTTAAATATATATATATATATATGTGTGTGTGTGTATATATATTAAAAACTGATAAAAAGGTTTCTTGTTTAAACATTCTCGTTTAAAACGTTGGAATGTCCAGAAATTGAAAATTGATATGATATTTTTTTTAACTAATTAATAAATATCTTAGTAAATTTGACTTTTTTAAAATAAAATTCTTGGAGAGAACGTGAACCGGTCCTCATTAGTACCAACAAATTTGATCGGAAATTCAAAATGAAAATGGTATTTTTTACGACAATCAATAAATTCAGGAGACTTCGTTATCCAGAAAATTATCAAATGAATGCATTAATTCTCAAATATTTTCCTCATTTATCTGAAATTGAGGCATCAAATCTGAATAAATTAGTCGATTTATATAAAAATTGAAGATTCAATTATGTCGAATTTTTGAAAGAGTTCCGTCGCACAAGAAATGAGGAATTAAATCCAAAGAGACTTCGTTATCCAGAAGTACTTCCACGCAAAAATAATAAAAGTTTGACGGCGCGGATGGGGACGGAGTTTCAGTGTTCACCGTAACTGGACGCCGGATCCGGGTTTGTTAGTTTGGTTGAAATAATGCCGACAACGAGACACCATCTCCGGGAACCAGAGAGCTTCAGCCACACAAATATATAATTACTCTGCGATCAACCTCCTTACGCAATTAAGAGGTTATAAGAATATTTAAGGACGTAATTTAATTTAATTAGTAGGTGTCTTCGAATGACAGGGGCTTAAGAATTATAATGCGTGAGGAATATTTGGAATGCATATGTTTTGTGTTTGAATGTTTTGTGTTGATTTTGGATTGTGTCTTTCCTACTCAGATAACTGATTAATATTTTAATTTTTATTTATCTGAAACTAATTTATTCAAATTTAGATTTAATATTCAAATTTATTTTTAATTTATTATGATTGTAAATTTTAAATGATTTTATTATTTTTATTTTTTAATTTGTAAATTATTAAATCAAACTAATATTTTTAGATGATTAAAAGTAATTTTAATTTTAACCAATAACATTTATAGTAAATATTTTTAAAGAATATGTAGGTTCTAGTATATGTAGATTTTGGGATGAAAATCATTAAACTTTGATCGATCAATTTGCGTATTGTCAAAGAGATGATCCAAATTGTAATTGCAAAAAGGTTGTAATAAATATGTAAGTTCTCTTAACCATATGAGACATCTTAAAAGGTTGAACCACAACTTCATTTAAAAAATTGTGTATTTTAGGATAAATTTAAGAGAACCGAAACAATTTGAAATAACATAATTTTTAATTTAAATCAAATAACCAAATTTAAATTATTGATAATCATTTTAAGAACTATATATTTTAAAGAAGGTCATGGGTTTAGTTCTCAAAGTTTCAATGAAGAAATGATAGCACAGTATTAAATTCAACGCATTTAAAAAGGATGATTTGACGAAAAAAATGTTGACAAAAGTGCTTAAAAAATTAGTTAAATGATAATGTATCACTCCATACAAAAGATGAATCTTTATTTAAGTCACTTATTTGTCTTTCGGAGCTCTGAGAAATAATCGCGGCATGTTTTACAGCAACGATAACTATATAGTCCTATACGACAGTATGAAGATTTTCTTTTACAATTGGGCATCATATCAATACACTCTAGAAATTGAATTGAAATTTATTAACTTATCATCGCATCAAATATCTTACTTAAATTACATTTAGGAGGCTTGCATGGCCTAATCACTTGTGGAACTGGAAGATTCATTTTGTAACAAACATTTCCAGCCGGTTGTTCACTGTTGTCCCAGATGCATATCAAATATCGAGCTTGAATTCCCATTTGACCACAACTTCTTGAACACTAAATTGTTCATCATTAATAAAAATAAAATTCTCTGTACTAAAAAACCTTTGTCCACGAGCTTATTTTCCATTTAGCAAAACATGATGGATTATCACATTCGACTATCGGCTTTGTTGTTGAATCACATTTATAAGATTCAACAGATTGATTTTTAAAAATACACTTTAAATTTCCCTGCAACAAGGCCTTTCCATGATCTATACAGCGGTCGGTGCACTAAA
>MQRK01202881.1:22483-36102 GCA_001938485.1 Girardia tigrina
ATATATATATATATATATATATATATATATAATGATTATAATGACAAAATTCATAACGTAATTTTGTAAAATTTAATTTATTGTAATTAATTTCGCTGGATTATCCGGTGTACTATTAAGATGAAATAATTATAAATTTTGCAACAGAAATTAAAATTTACCAAAAAATTGTGAGCCTGGGTGCCTCACCAGCTCAACGAAAAAAACCAATAAAGTCGCCTTCAAATTTCTTCTCAGCATCTCGCCCGCCAACGAGCAACACGCGGTCATAAACAGCGCTGTCTCGATGTCAGACGAAGAAGAAGAACCATTCAGCGTTTTATATTTTAAGTAGGCACATTTTTTGAATCTATAAAATCAGTTATTATAAAAGTTGAAATTTTAAATATTTTTATTTTTTGATTGCTTAAATGCAATAGCTTTTATTGACATTCGCGAAATTCTTATTTTTTGTATTCTTTTTTAACTAAACCATAAAAGTTATACGATGAACAATTATAAGACATTCTTTTTATCTCAAGATAAGAAAAATCGAAAGTATTTAAATATTCATTCAGTTTTTTAGATATCCGTTCAATTGAAATTGAAATTCAATTCAAATAGACGCTTAGTATCTAGTAGAGGCTTCGTAAAGAAATTAGAAAAATTAATTAAAAAATTTTTTTTATTTTAATATAAATACTTAAATCTAATCTTTATCATATTCTTTATCACTTCCAAAGTTTCTCTCATCGGTTAAAATGTCAAAGAGTTGATTACGAATTTCTTCATCATCGTTATCATCTGTATCCATTAAAATAATAAGACTTGATCAATTTCTTCTTCATCATCACCGTAGAATCTGATTGTTGTCTTTTTGAAACCACTTGTAATTGATGAGACTGGAACTTCATTCCATGCTTCTGAAATCCATTTTGTGATTTCTTCGTATCATACATGCTCTAAATTTCCAGATTTTGTGTAATTTTTGTAACCGTTTATGAGCCAATTTTCACACCTGCTTCGAAGACGTGATTTGAACGATTTATTGACACTGATATCTAAGACTTGTAGTTTTTTAGTTAGACCTCCTGGAATCATAGCATCAAAGAACCACTGCGATGGAATTTTTCCTTGTAAAAATTTTCCAGTTTTGTGACCAGGAGCACCATGGAGCATAAGTAATGATTTACGATTGAACATTACATTTTTTCGATTCATCCAAATTGCTTCATGCCAAAGTAGAGTTTCTGAATCAGTCATACATGATTTTTCATTTGCCGAAACGATTACATTTGAAAGATGATTGAATTTTGGAATTGTTTTGCGACGAAAAATGATATAAGCAGGAAGTTTAATTCTACTTGCTGTTACGCAAAGAACAACCGTGAAGCGTGAGTATTCAGAACCTGTAGTGGTAACACGAATATCAGATGACCCTTGAAAATCCATGGTGAATTTTGATCACATATCAAAATATACTGGAACTTCGTCCATATTTCCAATATGATCAACACCATTTCGTTTCATGAAATTGGAAACCCAACAGCAAGATCCTTTGAAGTCATTAATTTTCATCCGAATTGCATGTGTTTTTACTTCACGCTTAATAACCGTTCTAGATACTGGATGACCTTCTTTACGCTGTGCAGCAATCCAGGTCTTCAGATGTGCCTTTATTGCTGGGTATTTTGCTGATCTTTTTCGTTTGACAACATTTCCTTCCTTCTTTGTCGCAGCTTCCATTTGACTAATGTTTACTCTAAAATGCTCAGCAGCTTTTGCCAGAGAATTATCGACCGCAGACTTGATAGCTTCGAGCTTGTAATTCAACGTATAAGACTGTCGTTTATGTGATAACATTTTAATTACCCTAAACTTTTTAAATTAATTATTCAATAACATGGATTTTATATTAAAAAATTAATTGCGAAAATTTTAGATAAAAATTCAGGTAGCGGCTTAGTAAAGAAATTAGAAAAATTATGATGACCGAAATTATTTACTAAGCCTCGGACTTATAACGAGATTTCACGGTATTTATATTTCAACTGAAATCTAGATAATTTTTATAAACAAAATATAAAGGAATATGATACAAAACCCATTAAAAGTTCAATATTGTAATATAGAAATAATAAAACTGTTAAATAAAAAATTGTTTACGCTACATTAACACATCTTTCTAAACGACTATTAATGTATTGATGAAATAATATTCAATTAAAAAATCATAATAAATAAAATTACGATAAACATCGAAAAAATATTATAAAAAACTATAAATAAAATAATAAAACATAATTATTAAAAAAATAATAAATAAAACCCACCTGGCTCAACCAACGTTTCTTGGCATGAGGAGGATGTGAAGTTGCTGATCCGCTTGAGATATTAAATCCATCACCAATGTTTTCATTGAACAATTTTGCGCTGTTTTCACGGCTAAATTTCTCCATGGGGTTGGATTGTTGTTCTTTATATACAATTAAACCACACTGCTCATTTGATTGTTCAGATAATTTATTTTCACTATCTTCGTTTATTAAAGAAGTCGAATTTTCTGTTCTGGTTTCACTCGAGTGTTCCGATCCATGTTTAAGATGTTGATGTTTTTCAGGTGGCAAATGTTTGTCAGAATCGGTGAATGATGACGACTTGAGTTTGTTAGTTTTTCGTTTGGTTTTATATGCCGTAGATGTAATTGGTTTGTAATTGGTGTCAATATCTTTAGTATCACTGGAAAGATTGTCATCACAAAAATCAGAATCACCAAATTTCGGAGAAGATAAATCATTACAATCTGCCTGATTTTCTTCAGATGGATTACTTTCCTCAGCAAATGAACTTTTATTACGCTTTCTTTTAGATTTACTGTCGCAACTTTCATTTTTCAAAATTCTTTGCCACATAATATTGACCCAGCGCTCTTCGCGACTGGCTTTTGAACAGTCTTTGGAACCATCTTTGTTATTATTTGACACAGATTTTCGATATTTAGACTTAAAGGATATTGGTTGCTTTTCATCTGAAGAATCAATCTGTTTTGGACGGATATCAGATTCCATTGAAACTGGTAACTTTTTCTGTTCCAATGAATCACTTACTGCTTCATTTGGTGTTTCAACGACAGTCGATGTCTCAATTACAACAGATTCTTCTTTTATTTTGTCTTTTTCGCAAACCACAACTTCTGGTTCTGGTTCTGGTTGTGGCTCGGGTTTTGGTTCCTCTTCTGGTTCTTCTTCAAGGCAGGCAGAAATGAGCATTAAATCGTTTTTCAGATCATCGATATTTGATGTTTTATAACTAACAATATAATTCTTATTACTCTTCAAACATTTTCTTCCTCTTTTCGATTTGATTTGAGTGGAATTTCGTTTATCTTTAGTTGTTTCAGAAGGAGAAGTTGGTGATTTATTGTCGATTTCTTCTTGAGAAACTGATCCATCGTCTTGGCATTCATTTTG
Organism: Girardia tigrina; assembly: GCA_001938485.1. NCBI lineage: Eukaryota > Metazoa > Platyhelminthes > Tricladida > Dugesiidae > Girardia > Girardia tigrina. Next base: position 25,933 of record MQRK01202881.1, read on the forward strand.
CGGTAATTCTATTTCTATTTCATTATTTCGTTCTTCCACTTTTATTTCTGGTTCCGAAAATTGATTATTGACGATTTTAGAATGAGTCAATTTTCTTGACGATTTCTTTTCAATTCGATTTTTTCTCTTAACTTTCTTTGCCTCTTTCAGTTTTTGTTTATAAATTTTGTTGTTTATTTCCTCTAACCAATATTTTCCCTGAAAATGTAATATATTCATTAATGTCTGAATAGTGAAATGACAAACCTCTTCTTCTCGAGACATGTCCTGGTGTTTCATATCATTCGAGTACTGATAATTATCTGCATCATATTCTTCATTAGAAGAATTGTTTTGAGTATCAAGATCGAATGGTTTTTCTGGTCCATTATATCTCTCTGGTGAGGACGCAGGGTCGCTGGATAACTCAATCTCTTTTTTAATTAACACAAGTTTTCCTTTTTTATATTTTATTGGACGACCAACCTTCTGTTGCATATATTTTTTGCTGGACTTACTACTTTTAGTAATACTTGCACAGAGCTTCCGGCTATATGATAACATGTCAATGATTATCGTTTATTGTTTTGAAAAACATTATAGCAATAAAAAAGTAATACTTTTAAATTTAACTTAAATAAATGGTAATTATAACAAAAAAATAGGATCAATAATAATTGTAATATTATAAAACATACTGTGCTTTTAGACTCCAATGGCTAGACGGAATTCGTTTGAAATTTTTAAAGTTTGAATGCATTGATATATTGGGATGAAGGTTTTCATTAGACCGATATTGCATTGATTCGTTATCAGATGGTTCCTTTAATTCAGCCAAACAGTTATTAGAACTACTTTCGGAAGACGCTTTGACAAAGATATCGGATCTTTGCATTCCATTAGGACGATTTAAGGGTGGACGCCCTCGCTTATTACGCCTTACAAGCGTCGAGTTATTTATATCCATTGCCAGAGATCTATCCATCAATTGTCTGTTGGAGCTATTCAAGATCTTAGCAGCCCGTCCTCGTCTGAAGTCAGCATTAATATTAATAAAATAACTTTGAATGTCAGTAAATATATAAAGTCCTGGTTAATAATTAATGTATTTTAGGCCGATTAATGTTTCAATAATACATAAAATACGTATAAATTTTTTTCTCCGATTTACAAGTTGTTTAAGGTTAAGACAATGGAATTTCTATCTTAATAGTCATGTAATTTTATGTATTGTAAGAATTCTAGTTCTAAGGTAAAAAAATTGTTATTCCAATACTTCTGGCAGTGGAATTGCTACAATAGATTTATAAATAGAAAATTTTTTATATCTTTCAATTAAATATTATTTTTTGTAGCTATTATGAAATAAAAGATATTTTCTAATAAATCTGAAATTTTTTAATACTTTGAGGCATCTAAATAAATCAATAATCTATGCGTGCTCTCAGTTTATCAATTCCCATTATATTAATTTATTTAGTATCTTTTGACAGGTAATTGCATTAAAACATCATTTAGTATTACAAAAAAGAAACAGGGAGATAAAAATATTCAAGGGGAATTAAATTGAAGTAAAATAGATAATTTGTAGGACAGATATTTAATAATCGCAAAAACAATAGCAACAATCGAAGAGAACATATTTAAGTTGATACAATAAACTCGAATCAATCGATCTTCTCATGCTCAGAAAGTCCCCATAAAATTCCATATTTTATTACTTAAAACGGTTATTATTCTTATTTGAAGTTATTTATTTAATGGTAAGAAGTGAATTGATTTTAAAATTGTTAAAACATTCTTTGGTATAATTTAGTTGTTGGTAACATATAAGTAACATATATATAAATCGCTGGAGAATTTTGTTACTATTCGGTAAACAACCTTGTAAAATATGAATGCATTTGGAATTTGGTATTTGTTTTTAAATTAATTGATGCCATCTCGATTTACATTGTACTAAATAACACACTTCAGCAAATGAAAATAATAAAATAATGAATCACGAATTAAATAACTAAAGCTTCTCCCGTTTTTTTTCTTAAGTGCCAGAATATCCGTATTTTTTAGGAAACCAAGAATGAGATATTCTTTCTGTGACTTACCTCTACTATTTAGTTATCTCAACTTGTTTTCGCGAAAAGTCGTACTTTTTTACAATTTCTAAGTTCACAAAAGTTTTTAAGTTTGTCATACTTCAGTATTTCTCAGATGAAAATTTTAGTATGCAAACCAAAATAATACAATGTATAGTACACTCACTATCTGTAATAGTGACTTCAATCAAAAAGCAATTTGAAAAAACAATAGAAATATAGTCTATGGAATCATGGGTAAGGCGGATCTAAAGAAAATATATCTCGTACTAAATGATGAAAATACGCACTTACATATGAATAAAAAATGATAAACCTATCCAAAATAAAAATAAATTAACAATGATAAGACAATTTCAAAATAATTCAAAAGTCTTTACAAAAATTAAGATTATATCAAATGAAATAAATTTAATAAGTTGAATTAAAATAATTTTTCAAATCGTGTTGTTTTAATGAGACAAATGAATCGTGTAAGATTTTAAGAACAATTATGCTAAATATTCTAAAAATAGAACAAAATATTAGCATAGAATAATTTATATTGGCTATAAATCCATTCTCTAACATTAAAATATTAGAATCAAATCGAATCGAATAAACTGAACAAAACAATAGATGAAAAGTTGTGATTTTAACGATAACATAAAAATGAACAGCAATTTCAAATGATGAATCTAAACTGATGAATGAACATTTAATGCAACTGTAAAATTGGAAACTGAAATTTCTGGTGCTTGTGATGCTGACTCGGTGTCTGTAACAGACTCTGTAGAAAGGCATGTCGTCACACAGACGATGATTAGTCCTTGTCATGATTAATTATTGCAGATTCTTGTCGAGAGATTTGTAACTTCGGATGAAGAGAGATTCATTTAAGAGAAAAATATTTTCTTGGAACAATCCAAATCGTAATTATACCATAGATATATTTATTGGATTGCTAGTTTTTACAGGATATTATGTAAATTTTACTTCAATTTTGCTGTAATTAACAAAATATTATTGAAAAAAATCGTCAAATTTTCTACAAAAATTGAAAAAAAATTAAATGTCTGAGTAATTAAAATTGAATGAGCCCGTTAGAAAGGGCATAAACCAAAAACCTTGTCTGAAAAATCATTAAAATCGATATCTTCCTCATTATTTCTCTGACGGCAAAAGCAACACTGATTAACAGGTGAAATTGATATAGAAAATTTCGCTGCAGAACACAACAATAAGCCTAGAGATATTCATTCGCACTCGCTACCCAGAAATCGAATAGGAATCAACTAACTGTTCACGAATAAAATTCATTTCATTATGTGAAATTATTATCTTTTCAATGTTAATTTTTCTATTCAGTTTAAAGAGGAAGTAAAGCAATATGTTTGCGATACACCTGAGTTTTTCTTCAAAATTATTACAGACCTACATACGGAGAATAATTTTTCATGACAATTTTTCCATCCATTTTTTAATTGTGTAGTGGTTGCAATTTTTGTTTGATTATTTTAAAATATCATTTGTAATTATTAATTCTTAGACGAAGTTTTATTTTTAGTATGAAGCTAAAAAATATTTAGAAAATCATTTGACCCAATATTTTAAGAATTAAATCGACCTAAAAATCAACCGACATATAATAAAATTTTATAAATATTGAAAGTTTTCATTTTAATGAAAAAAAATTTTCAATTATTTTAATGAATACTTTTTATGTGGTTTCGTGATTAATGAAAGATTCTTGATATTATCTCCAGAGAAAAGACCGGGTTCATATTCGATAATTGAAGCAGGTGTCGTAGTCGCCTTCTTCGAGCGGGCCTCTTCAGTCCGTCTGTAGAGCAGTTCGCAGGACGGCTGGTTACAGGCGCATTCAACCGGATAACGGCATTTCATATAATTAAAATCGAATCCTATAGTAATTTCCATTTCTTTTGATATCCGATTAATAGGAGTGATATAAAACCGTATTTGACCATTCGATATCAATCTGTGTTTCACCTGTTACATTGATTAAAACAAAAAATGCAATCAAAGATCGATTATTAATTATCGATTTACTTCAGCGTTCGGTGTACATGACCGACGAATGTATTTGGATTCTGAATTAATGTTTTTCGCGTCAATACAGAGCGAAAGATGATCAAATTTATCATAGAATAATACAAATGGATTATAACTGAATTAAAAAAAACAAGAATTAAGATTAATTAATTAAAAAGAATTTTAACAAGAAAATTAATTTCTAAAGACTTGGTGATAAATTATGATTTTATTTATTTGTCGAATGAAGATAATCTATTTTTTATCAGCCAAAAAACAATTGCAATTTTCAAATGTTGTTTACAACTTATTTAAAAACGATTAATTGTTATGAAAACGAAAAACACTGTTTTAGTAATAATACAAATGACAACCAACACGCTACAGTTGTTGTTTATATACAATAATATGTTGTCACAACATATGCAGCATATGTGTATCAGTGGTCTCTGTTCTCTGCCACACACACTGACAGGTAAGAAAATAAATATCCACACAAACAAATTCTCGACACACCGGCATTTATCGATGGTGGTGAGAGATTTCTATCATTATCAAAAGTAAGCCAAATATCATTTGAATAAGACGCATACACATCACATCAGTTTTTGTTTTGTCAGATGAATAAGGATCAACCAACCAACCAGTCACTCACCCACCAACCCACTGACACACACACTCACGCACGCACATAGAGAGAGATTGATATACGCATATGCATATATATATATATACATTTATATTTGTGTGTTTACATTACAATCAATGCATTTGGTAGCAAAAATTTTGTCAGATATAAAACATTTGAAATGAGAAAATTACATCAATTGAAAATAGAAATCTAAAAGACAGGCATGATCGCAGAACAAGCAATGTGCTGCCTAAATCTATGCTGATAGAAAATGATTGTAGACAGTTTTGTTAGGGGGTTTAGTGAAGAAATAAAAGAAAAACTTACTGTTTTCTGAAGTCGAATTCTTTGTTATAATCTTCTGTTAAACTGACAAACCCATTGTATTCCATAATGATTTCATTGCAATTTAACTCCGTAAGTGATCGAATCACCTGTTGAAACGTATATTAATCGCAAATCTTGTTCATGCAATAAAATTAATTAACTAAATCACTACATACATATAATTTTTGATGAAAATCGAATAATTACATCTAGAAATCATTGTTAGAATTAATTGACACTAATTTGTTGTGCCTTATAAAAATTGGAAAACGTTTATAAAAATGTTCGATCAGTGTGGATCTTAACCAAATAAAAATTCCATATCGAGAGATGTATAAGGTGGAATGTCAGTAACAAAAATTCATCATTACTGAACAAGAAACCATTATATTAATTTAAATGTGCGTATAAAAGATAGGATTTCGCATCATATTGCAACTGACTTTGGATTAAGACTTTCAAAAACTTTTAGAAAGTACGATTTGATTATTTTTTCAAATGAAAGCAATAAGAATTAGCACGAGGATTATCATGAAATGGGTTAAAAGAAACAAAAATTCAAATTCATGTTTTATCAGAAAACATTAGCAGGTGAAAGAACTAGTATCGACTTATTGTCTCCATCCTAGTTACTAATAAGTAGAATGTTTACACCACAAGAGCTATAAGATTTTATTGTTATTTTATGAAGCGATTTCGACTATTTTCCGATCCCACTTGGAAAAAAACTGGTACTTTTAACATATTTTCGTAAGAAAAACTTCTAATGTTAAGCGGAAGCATAACAGTTTAAATTTTATCCCGTTTAAATTATAGCAGTTTTATGTCATATATAATTTTGATTTGTAATGTTATGTTAAAAATAAAAAAATATTTAAATACGAAATTAAAATTACATTCAAATTAAGCAATAAAATATATTTGATTTTCCTATTAAGACAATATTATATTAATAAAATTTATTTTACAGATATCTACAAAGCATAGGGTTTAATTGGGCTTAAAGAAAAATAAAAATACAAAATTTATATAATTTTAATGTGGAGAAACAAGATTGCAAAATCAAAATTTGAGATGTATATGCAAACATTTGTAAGCTTTTTGCATTTCATTTTTTTAAATTGTGCGTTAAAATAATTGAATTTGTTGCATAATAAAAAAGAATAGAATAGTAATTCAATATTTGACACTGCATTTGACCTTGACATTTGACAAAATCCTGGTGACAACATTAGATCGTTTTAATCTATACCCTTATTTTCTATGTACCTGGAGCATAAAAATACTGTTCTAAAAACTCCAGGTGCGTAAGCTATCATTCTTAAGCACTGTGAAGTAAAAAAAATTAAATGACACTGATAGCTCTCTCAGTTTTCAAATGGTTACAGTACACAGCACAAAATAGAGAAAAATTCGCGCAGTTTAACGTTACAATATAGAAAAATATGATATTTTAATTTCTGATATTTTTAAAATGTTTTCGATAGAAAAACTCAAAGTGTTAAATGTTATAAACACCCGTTTAGATTATAAACGTATCATGTCAAAGAGGTTAACATTTTTAAAGGCATTGTTAAAATTAAAGTTCATGTCTGAATAAATTATTAAAAACTGATGAAAAATAAAATAAATTATCTTTACAGTATGAAAAAGATAATTAATATATTTTATTGATTTACGAAAGAAAAATGCAGTAGCTATCGACCTAGCATAAATATTAACCGCGAAATACCAATATGAACAAGAAAAGTGCAAGTCATTGAAAGGATATCGATTTGCGGAAACCGAATGGTGGTATTTCAATGGAAAAACATAATTAATTATGTTAGAATTGCTGGTTTCACACGGATATTAAAAGGCGGTTTCTTGGTGGAATATAAAAAAACAGTTGTAAATGTGTTGTTTATTACAAATGATCTCGTTATCATAAGTAAACATTTCACACATCAAAATACTCGAGTTTAACAATGTAATTATCGTGATAATTTAGAGAGCATTTTCAACTGAAAAACAGTTTTATTGAAAAATATATTTTTATCTAACCAAAGTATTTTTCGATTTTTCATTATGCGATATCTCTTGGACTAATGTCATACGAAAGGAAACCATATTTATAAATTAAGTAATCTAAATTTAAACACATCACGAAATATAGTTTTAACCTTTAACCTGATAGAAGAGTCATTTAGACTCTTTTTTATTAACCGTACGTAAATCAAAATAAAAATACTAATTCAAATTCAATTTTTTAGCACATCTTTTTAACTAATCATGAATTTATTAAAAGAATGTTCGAATTTTTTCGAAGTTTTTAAAATAACGTTTTCAGCTTAAGAGACCATTGGACTCTTCTATCCGTTTATGTTACAAAAACATTCTATCCGGTTAAAGGTTAAGAGGGGTTTCTATTGGATCATATATAACATTAGGTTCATTCACGTCATTTATATTTGATTTATTTAAGTAAAAAGCAAAATGAGTTGGGTTGAATTACGCAAAACCTTTCTAAAAATTAAAAAAACTAAAAAAATAATTGTTAACTTAACTTTCTATTCCTAGTTTATTAAACTTGATCGAAATCTAAATTAGCTGTCCGTAATTTAAACGAATCTTATGGTGACATCAGGGATTAATTAATTTAATTATGATTGAAAAATAGCCCCAATAATATTTCTTTGAAAAAAGCATATCAGCTTGATGTATATGAAGTTTTTTTATTATTTTTTCTTTCCAAAAAGATAACAATACGTTTTCTTGAAGTACCGTATATGTTCTATATTGAAATGGAGAATAGACAATTAAATTACACATATTCTCGAAAATGAATAAAACCTACATCCATCTAATTGTTCTACTTCAATACAGAAGTATCAATAAATCTTTCACGATTTAGTACAAAATTCTCTTTTTAAAAATTCTTTATATCAAAATACATATATTTAAAAAGATGATACATTTCCAACACAAAAACGATCATCATAATATATTGTAATTAATTTCGATAGATCGTTATCATCAGACTAAATTAATAATATATTCGCATTTAAAATCAAAGCAATATTTATAAAATCATTATGAAATTAATTTCTAAATCATAAAACATAAAATTGAAATTACGTAGAATACATTTTCTAATGTTTGGTACAGGAAAACAAGTGGAACATTTAGTGAATTTTATGAATTCCTTAAATTCGAATTTAAATTCAATAACATTTAACTATTCTTAGATATGCTGATAGAAAAACGAAAATTTGGAAAGTGGGAAGAAGGGAAACTTATATTGGTTTATAACAGTTTTTGCGAACCCAAATATAAAAGATATATGATAAAAGGCTTGATCCCGATTTTTCCCCAACAATTTCTTCAACTCTTGGTAATCGAAGGGTTAATAGTTAAACGTCAGTATTTAGATTTTTTAAACTGAATATTAATATAGTTTATATTTGAAATATAATTTGAAATAGACATGGATATTGATAAATACTTGTAACAATAAACTTTAAAATGTTTGATTTTCTGCGAAATCTTTTGTCTCAATTTTTTTTATGGTCCCCAAGAATTTGAGATATGCGGAGTCCAATGTATTACTCAACATAGAAAGAATCTATAAAAAGTAAAGTTTATTTAAGTAATTTTATAACTTTTTGTTCACAATTTAATAATTACTGGGAGATGGTTATGTGTGAAAAATTGAAGATCAAGTTACTTTGATCCTAAAATTTTATGAATGTAATTTATGATTTAGAAATTATGTAATGATAACATGAACATTGCTTTGGTATATAAATGCAGATTTATCATTGATAATTTAGTCTAATAATGACAGTTGATTAATTCATTATAATAAATTATGATCGGTTTTTGTGTTTTAAATTAAAATACATCGTACTATTAAAAATCTTCATAAAAGATGTTTGCAAGCATGCGCTCACAAGAAAGAAGACTTACAATAAACAATTTCTCGCTTTGTATTATGTATTAAATTAAATCAATCATATTTTAACAAGTGATTAATATCTTTATATTGTAACTTTAATACCTTATTTCAAAATACTATTCTTAAACAATGAATTTTTAATTGTTTTTACTTTCAGTATTATTTAACATAAGAATTGGAATGCAAATGAACTTTAGCAAACCTTAATAAAATAACTAAAACCGTAAAACCTAATATTTTAAACGATCCCATGTTTCCAAATGAATTTGCACATCATTACTAAAGAACTGGTCAGGATGAAGCAGTCGGCATAGAATTTCTAGTGCCATAGTCTCTTCATTGATTGTGATACGGTTTGATGTTGCCTCATTCTCTACTCATACAACAACCAGCAATTAAAATTCAAAAAAATGGAAAAAAATATTTTTGCAAAACAAAAATATTGTACGTATTGTTGTTCCTCATTATTTAAATTAAGAATTTTATACGCTGAGGGGTTCGTTATCAATAAATAAACCTCTCTTATGTTGATGTTGTTTGGAAAGTATTGTTCAAATCCATTATATGATTGTAATCTGACAATTATTTATTGTTGTATATGGTTTTTCGATCAATATCACAATTTTATCGATCAACTTAATAATTTTATCGACCAATTTAATATTTTTTTAATAGTAGACCATAATGGAAAAGATAATAATAGCCAAAGTTACATTTCTGAAATTTCTAAATTAGTGCAAATTGAAGCTGAAAATATTCGAACGAAAAGCTGTGAGGAATATTTTAATTTGTTTGAATGTGTAAATGTATGGATGATGTATGTTGATTTAAGTATGTTGAATTTAGAATGGTGATTCTCCCACCAAGATGGAAAGATAATTTTTTTATTTAAATTTAAAGTCATTGACTATTCGAACATAATTAAAATAATCATTAAATTAAGTTCATATTTTTAATTTCACAAATTAAAATTAAGTTTAATAATTTTTAGTAAAATTTAAATTAAATTCATTTTTAATAATTTGACATTTTTATTATTTTGAGATTTAGTGAGAAATTGTAAAAATTATTATTTTTTAATTAATATTTTTTAGAGGTTAAATATTTTAAAAAATAACTTAGAAAAATTGTTCGAATAATCATGATTAAAAACAGAAATAAGAAAACCA
>MQRK01202891.1:13745-27949 GCA_001938485.1 Girardia tigrina
TAAATCCGAAATATAACTGAATACATTTTTCAATTTGTTTTGTGTTTTCCACTATTTCTACGAAATATTAAAGTGGTTTTAAAACTCTAGTTACTTTATGATAACCCTGTATATATTCATAATTTCAATTTGATATTATCCAATTATTATTAGTATTATTATTTTTATTGAAATAAAACTATAATAAAAAATTAATTACAAAAGAAAATTTTAATAATTTAGTCAAAGTTATTATTTTGAGCAGTCAAGGAAAACTGATATAGAAGAAATTGAAAAGATTTATGACTTGCTTATCTGTACGGAATTTAAGGCATTTAATCGTTTACCGGATCACTGGGATCAGGAAATTGATTTATGAAAATGAGATTTAATTAATAATGTGATCTTCGATAACGGTATAGAAATAAGGACTGCGAAATTTGCAAAATAAAATAATTTTTACTAAGAATATTGTCAGAAATAAACGAAAAACCTCAATATATTTGAAAGAAAAATTATTTAGTGATGTCGGCAACATCACCAGACCAGGGTTGGAAATGCATTTTATGGACACCCATCATCAGAAATACCTCTAGTGACATAGTATAGTATATATTTACCTATTACAAAAAGTATGAGCATAAGGAACGGTGCCATTCATTTTCCTGCAGCCACACAAACATGTTAATGTCGAAGATCATAAACGTTTTCATGACCTTATAAAATGTTTTGTTAGATATTGATGGCCGCTCGCACAATAATTGCTGCGGCAATAATTTTGTATCATTTCACCGAGCAATTTGATGGCGTTCCTTCCGTCAAAATATACGGAACCAGAATTCATTAAGTGAATTCATTAATATTTTCTTTTTTAAAATTTTATCCTTCAAATATTTTGTTAAAGTTCTTTCATTTTGTTTGAAAAATATGGTATTGTATTGCATAAATTAAATTTTGAATATCCGATTCTTCTATAAAACGAGATTCGAAAAATCACCTTGAACCTAACAATGCTAGTAGAAAATAAATCGAAAACGAACAATTAGTTGCTGACAATGCCCCAAGATATATAATATATGAATTTTTAAAATCTGCTTACATATGCAAGCAAATATGATATATTCCATGAATAATTGTGTCATCTTAACATATTCTATAAGGTTGTCGAGAGATCCGTTTGCCCATTAATCTTAAGATATAAAGATCTGATAAATAGTTTTCACAATTTAATTTTCACTCTCTCCCAATTATTATTAAAATGAGCACACAGAATTTTAAAATTATTTAAATTTATATTTGCCTTCGCATCACAAACCTTTATGTGTTCTACAGTATTACTTCCACACACATTATGTCCATGTAGTTGGTTTCTCCTACGTCTTTCTAATGCATGTAGCATTGTATCCATTGCATGTAAATTGGGGTCCGAATGGGGTTGGAGATTTATTACAAAATACATTTTGAATTTTATATTTTTGCGATACTATTTTTAAATTAAAACATTATTTACACATTTTAAAATTAAACGTTTAAATTGACCAAATCTTTCAGAATAAGGAATACTCAAAATCATGACGATCATACCGTCGAAATTGATTGTCGATAAAAATAAAATTCTATGAACGACTTGTTTATATTTCTTTAAACTATATTGTCACTATTTTTTACTTATTTGAATAATAATAATAATAATGGTAATAATAGAAATAATAATTTAGTACTAAATTTAACTACATAAATAAAAAATAAATTTTACATCAGCAAAATAATTATATAATTTAATGTACTTAAATAAATTGAAATTGAATAAAAAAGTCTTTTAATTTCAAAATTATGTTTTTTTAAAAATAAGCGCAGGGGTCACTGTGTTGCGAGAGTCTGTAGCCGATCAAGAGGGGCGTATTCATCGATTAGGGCCATGTGGGAATCGTTCACATCGATATTAAATATTGATCAACTTTGTCGGCGATCATAACAGTTTTCTTCGAAATTAAATTCTTGTTTTCAAAATATCGATTTAATTTCAGTTTTACATTCAAATGACAAGAAAAGCAATTAATAATTTGTTTTTAATAATTTGTTTTTATTTTGATGGTTATTGAAAATATTTCCTGTTTGATGGTAATTATATTTATTTATATTTAATTGATTCAAATAATAAATATATTTATTATAATTTATAGTTTATCGTCGACTATTATTACAATTATTCTATTATTTCTTTATATGGTTCGACAATAGGAATTCAGATCTGCTTTAAGAATTGATTGTTTTAATACTCGATATAAAATTTTATTTTTATTTTTGTATCTCATTCATTCTAATCTTTTTAACTGTAGAAAAAGAATATTTTATTGAATTAAAGTTTAGAGAAAAGTATTTGATTCCAAATACTACTACTATTCATCAAATTTATATAAAATTATTTGTAATTTATGAAGTGAATATGAAAAAGTCATGGTTTATGATGTTATTATTTGTTAAAAGACTAAAGATTTATGCTACTTATTTCAATACGTTCATCTGGTGGAAATCACGGAACATTTTGCAGATAGATAAAAAAATAAATAATACAAGATTACAACATAACACAAGCAATTCTTTGAACGGTTTCTTGACTCCATTTATACGTCCTAATGTTCATATTTCCTAAATTTCTATCTGTTTATGCAACTCTATCAGTGTATGTGAATTGAATTGCTTCCAAAGATTAACGACAATTCTCAAATTCTTTGGAGGAAAAATTTGAAAAACTCTACTTTGAATATGGTTTTCTAATTTTGTAACTTCAATGATCGTGTTTTAATGTGAACGAAGTTAGTGAATACGATTAGTTGTTCAAAATACAGAGAATTATTAAGATAATTAATAACATATTCACAAAATTGTGAAAACAATGAAGATTCGTAGACTTAATTAGTAGCAGGCTATCTTCTTGTAAAAGTAATTTAAACTTTTATTCTTTCACTTCAACATACATGAAGGTTGTTACTATAGAATAATAAAGTTACTAGTATATTTGTTTCATTTAATAAGTAACCATTTTTTTCATACTTCTAAACTTGATATGCATCATTACCACGTTTTTTGTAAATCTATTGCATTTTGATGAGGGTGGCCAACTCTGAAGAACATACATTTTAGTGACACAATCAGGGGGGTAAAGACTTAGTCATATTGGCTCACATGATAGTGAATAATCAAAAATTCACATAATAATCTGAATGCGTTCTTACGCACGTAGTATAATGTTACATTTAGTTTATATGAAATAATATATCAAATAGTTAATCAATCAATTCATACTGATATTAAAAAATATTTATCCCATTAATGTCTGCTTCAGTGTCTTCCTCATAATTTATTTGGCTGCGTCTAACAAAAAGCACATAAATATGAATATTCGCTTTCTTTTTCATTTAGACTTAAACATAATGATGATCTTATAACATTTATATTTATACAATCAATGCATTATGACAGTATTTGTACTTAACAACTTTCTGAAATGATTTTGTCTTATTTAGTTTCTGTAATAACCTGAAGTATTATGTTATAACAATCGTTTTTGTTACACGTTATCTTTACATTTTTATCATTTAATATACGAAAGTATATTGAACTACTATTGCGTTTCCGTATTAATTCAGTCCGTATTATTATTTTTGCTTGTGTGAGAATAATTGATTGAATTTATTGCAAATGAATTATTCTCTAACGCAAAGTTGGGAGCGGTCGGAGACTGGATAGGGCCATACTCATTGAATCGCAGTGGACATTTTCGGCTCAGAAATATTTAATTAAAATTTCAATACAAACTGATTTGTTTTATCAAAACCGATTTCTGAATTTGATGAATTTATTATTTTATATTTTCTGATAGAAATGTAATCAAAATTTTCTTTTCAGGAATTCAAAGTTGTTTACAATGCGATTGATGATCAATTTTTAAATAATAAAAATCAACTATTAATTTTTCATAGTGACCGGTTGGAGTTCATCTTCAATACAAAGATTAAAGCAGCTCAACATCATTTGGACGAACTGTTGAATAAACCTGTAAAATCAGTGCGTTTTGGTTTATTATTTTCAATTTAACATATAAATTATTTCGAATAAATTATATAAATTTGGTGTACGGGCAATATAGACTGACTGTTGCTTGTCATTTCTGATGGTTCCGATCTTATGAAGCACATATTGCTTAAAACATTTGGGGTTTAGAAAGTCCATGTGCAACTCAAAACTTAAATAAACTTTGATCAAGAGATGGTAGAAAAACCTTTCAAATGTATTGAGAAGTTCTTTTCTTTAAAATTTATTTTTGGTTCGAAATTTTCTTTTTATAATCAAGAAATAATTAATTAATCCATTTGCATTCTAGCATAATCAGTTTGAAATAAGGTTTTAATCCTTTGAGAGGGCTATCGTTACAAAGAAACTCAACTGTGTTCTATGATTTGCTGAATGTAAGTTTGTCACATCAATGATGCGAAGATTTCGATCTCCTGATGGGAAAGCTTAAGCCCATAGAAATACTATTGAAGATTAGATGAAAAAGTCTAAAGAAACAGGATCAGTGAACAATATACATCGATCAGGAAGGTAACCAAACAGTTAACATACCGTTCCTGAATATCAGAGTGCATTTGATCAAATCCCCAAAAATTCTTGTGACGAGCATCCTCTGAGCTTAAAATTTTAGACTATTTTGTTCACAAGATTCTGAAAACGAAATTACATAGACACTCTTACAAAATTGAAATGGTGTAAATGTTTTCGGAAAATTATCAACTAATGTTAACAAAATTGCAAACTTTGAAAACTTTCTTAGTGTATTTTTTTTACAAAAGAATGTTTTACATAAAGGAGAAATTAAATTACCGTATTAAAGGAACCAAAAAGACACAAAATCTGGCAACATGAAAGAGATTCTTCGAAGATCAATGTTTGGTGCGCTGTTAGAAAGTCACGTTTTATTGAGCCCTTCTTTCAAAAACTTACAATCAGTCGTGAAATCTACCTAGCAATGCTTCAACTTTTCTTATTTCAGAACTTCAAAAGTTGAACATCTTATAAAACTTGAGCAAAAATTTTTGAATGACAGTTTTCCAAAAAATGAATTGGTATGTGTTAACTGATTTCTTGGTAACAGTGTTCACCTGATTAGACCTGATTTATGGGACTGTTTTCTTTGCTTTCATGTTAAAATTATGGTATAAGCAATAGCTACACATTCTTCAGACATTTTTGGACAGAAAAAGAATTTAAAAGAATGATTTCTTTCTGACCAGCTTTGTAACCCAAGATGTTTTATTAAATCACGTAACATATGGAATAATTTCATCCAAAAAACAGTGGTTTTTTTGTATTTTTTGGTATTGATATGTGAATTAAGTCTATATTACCGATGGGGGATATTCATAAGCTGAATGACGTTATGATATTTTCTACCGAATATTTCAAAAATTTATAGCAAAGAAAATGCGAATCGGCTGTTTCTTTTGTGAGAGCTACAACATTTGAGGCTTGCAATCATTACAGAGAACGATAAACCGCCTTCGTTTGCGCGAAAAATTAATGATTGAGAGTTAAAACATGCAAGCGCTGCAGTTAATCGGGATTGTTGTCTGTCGATTGTCCATGAACTGGGGGCCGCATTCCTATGAGCCATGATGCTATCACCTCCCCCAACCAAAAACATACAGTTTATAATCAATATTGATCAGAGTAAGTTGAAAGAGTCTATTCCTTTTTAACATGGAAAGAAAAAACCAAAACATTTTTTATTTAATATAGTTTAAACATTTGTGGATAATCGTTAAACATTTTTTGTAAAAAAAATTTTGATTCACTGGTTTCATCAATTTTTCTAAATTCCATGGATACATATAGAAAACAAGCTAATATAAAGCATGGAAAAAGAAAACCTTTGTTGTAATAATCTATAAAAAGAGCAACTGATGTTATTGTTTGAACTATTGCATTGATGATCTTAGATTTTGAGTTTGTGAAGAATATATTGTACATCACCAATAAATGTTTGATTATCAAAATTGTTGTAAGTCAAATTTTTTAGTTGGGTACATTATTCGTACCCGACAAAATCATTATTCAAAACTGATACAGCTTCCTGTCGGACTGGATGTTTCCTATTAAACTTTTTATAGTCCCCTCAATAAATTTGGAATTCAAAAAACTTGAACAATGAGTTCCACAGTTGAGAGTGGCTTCAACTGTAAAATCGCGCTCATGAAAAGAAAAATCACATTAGTTGTAATATTTTATCAAAAATTGTGAATTGCATAAACCGATGGCTACCGCTATTTATTGCTATTAATCAAGAAAAATAATCACTTCTAAAGGAATAGTTGAAATCTCTACCTAAATATGTTATTGCAAAATTCTTAAATAATAATTATGAGGTTGTAGCTATTTTTTATTTCCACTGAGATAATTTGAAATATTCAATAATTCGATAATTGAAGAAATAAGTAAAATCAAATCAAGTATTGTATAAAAATTCAAATTAAAAGGTTTTGAGAAAATTGTATTAAAATTAGTAGTGTTACCAAAGTTTATTATTGAATTGCAAAACTTTTCTAATATTGTAATATTTCAAAATCGGTAATTGTTTTGGTGAAATGTTTTAAGATTCGTTAAAAGAAATCAATATAGCAAGCATTTCACCAACGTTTATAATGGATAACGCGCGAATTCACCATTACAGAGGTTTATTAAATGATCTCGAAGTTTCGAGTATGAACATTAAGTATTTGCCACCTTATTTACGTTTTCTAAACTCGATCGAAAATGTATTTTCTGTATGGAAAAATTTAGTAATTCGAGGAAATTTAAAAAATGAACAAGCATTAAGAAATTTAGTGTTTTCAAAGTTTGGTGAGATTACAGATACTCATTGTGGTTCGTTTTTTTTAGAAAAATGTCGGGTCATTTAATCAGCTATTCTAGCCGAGAAGAAATAAATGAATAAAAAAATTATTTAATTTTTTCGTAACTTACATGTTAAATAAAATGTTTAATACTTTTTTAATAATTATTTTATGATTTTGATTGAGAAAATTATGATATTGGTCGAAAAATCCTATAATAGAAAATTTAAATATAAATAATAATATTTAAATCTCCTAAACTTTTTTGTGTGAGCACTACAGTAAAATTTAATTTACTACAGTAATATTTATATCGTAATGTAGCAAATAGTTTAATTTTAAAATGTTAGAAATTGTATTGGAAAATGTATATTAAATATTATCAAAGTACAAAAGTATTATTAAAAAGAATAAATTACAATCTTATAAAAAAGTATATTATTAAAACGTTAATGTTATAAAAATGCATTTGATCATTAGAAAAGTTGCTACTTCAGTTCTTCCTTTAAAATTCGTTTTATTAAAATATTTACTATGTAAAATGTAAACTTTTATAAAAGCGAACATAAATTTTGGTAAAATATGTGTGAATATAATTGACAAATTTATGACAATAAGAATGAATAAGAATTTACAAAAAGAATGACCATCGAATATGAATTTTTAGATAACGTAACGTTATATACGATGTATAAAATTTCACTCTTTCTCGAAGGTTCGCAAACTAATTAAATTCTATTTGAGAATTCTTTTTTATGTCTATTTAATTTGCATTTTATTTTTTATATGCAATTAAAGATTTTTACTTCAAATTTTATATAAATAAATTCAATGATAAGATAGTCATTTAACATTATTATTCTTGAGAATTCGTAAAATAAAAAATAATTTAACGCATTATTTGTGACTGGAAAATGTGCAGTTGTATTCGTTAATTATTCATCAACAAAAAAATAATCTTCCTAGAAAATAAAAAATCTTTGTCTCATTATGTAGCTATCTTTTTCTTCCATTTTCCACTTGTCTTCTTTCTGGTTCATAAGAGATGTAGAAAATATACAAAGGCATTCATCATCAAATTCTGAGAGAATAATATTTTTTTACAAAGGAGTATAACATCAAAGGAATCCATTCTTCTAATTATAAATAACATTAGATTTATTGCATTGATAATGCATATGTTGAAATATAAATAATAAAAGATGAAATAATCCCCAGAGTCACAGTTTACGGTACGAAAGAATAAAATCAACAATTTTATGTACACAAAATTAAAATATTGTTATCTTAATAATAATAATTTGTTTATCATTGTTATCATTAATAAATCTAAAATTATAAAATTAGGCTGTATGATAATTTAATTATTATAAAATGTTTTGTAATATAAAATTAACTATCTAAAAATTTATTTGGTGTGTCTCACCTAAAAAATATTTATTTTCCACTGATAACATATTGTTTACGCAATTACTAGCTACCCTACATAGTCTTTCAGAAATTTACCCGAACTACGGCCATGAAAAGTTTATTTTACAAGTTTTAGTGTACATCAATCTGATCCTTCTCAAAATAATTCCTATTTGTATTAATTCACTTGTCGCATCTCCCTTTGCATTGTTAAAAATATCAATTGATGATCAACAGAAGTCGAGCTCTACAGATATCTCATTGATTCAAGTTTCATCAATTTATCATCATCCTAGTGCCAGAACTACATTATTCTTTCTCATTTTTTAAATAAAAAGGAATTTTATGGAGTGAAATCTGGTGAAATCCGGAAAGTGATAAAGTGTTATGATAACATCACGAACCAGAAATTCATTCACAATGACTGCAGATTGAGCGGGTGAATTGTCGTGATGCAGAAGCCATCTATCACAATCACACAAATTTAATCGCTCACGAAGTACATGATCATGAATTTCCTGGGTGTTTCCTAAGTTTCCCGCCAAAATTGATGTTGAATCGTTTTTTCCATTTGTTTATCAATTTCCATCATCAACAAGAAAAAAATTAGAGTTAGAAAAAAATCACTGCTCCAACGATACAATTTTTTGACGACATTACTTTTGCAAGTGCTCCAGTAGGTCCCTCGTCAACAGTGAAGTCATTGTATTTATAGTCAAACACCATCCCGAAACCTTACAAAGGTTTTTACTGTATCTGACGATTACAGTCAAATCGACGAAATGGATTATTTCTAATTACAGTATTAATTGACTCTGATTTTAAAAAAATGGTAAAAATAAGAATAGTGAAATTTTTATTATTGCTATTATTATTATCTATCAACAATCTATTGAATAAAGTTTAATTTAAATTTTCATTTGACTTTAAATTATGACACTGAATAATCACTTGAATAGAAATAAATTCATTATATATTCAATCTCAATCAGCGGAGCTTTGAATCTGTAAAATATTACAATTACAACGGTCGGACCGCTTCATTTACATAACAATTCTCTTTCCATCCATTGTGCTTTTAAATTTATTTTTACACGTTTATTGAATGTAATGAACCCTTTGTGAAATTAAAATTGGAAACTAAGTGGAAAATAAGGAATCTTTTTGTAATTTTACGTTCTATGAGTATTTTATAAAAGAATATGGCATTTTGTATTTATGAATATAAAAAATTGAATTTCTTATTCTCAACAATTTTTATCTGTACTCATTGAAATATAAATTAGAGTTTTAATTGAGAATTAATGATAGGCAAAAGAAATATCAACGGCTATGGAATCATTTTTAATTTTGCTGACTGGCCGAAGAAAATCTCTCCTAATTCTGCATGAAGAAGCAATGAGAATTCATTCGAATGTCATAGATAATCTTGATGAAAAGATTCAGACAGTTAATAAACAGATCAACGAATTGTTTGATAAATTGAACCAGGTTATTAATATTATATTTTTATAATAATGTTCTTTTTTAATATTCGAAACCGTTTGTAAAAACTAAAAATGATCAATATTTTGGTTGTAGTTTTTTTGTTTCATTATTGTTTAATATCGTAAAATTTTATGTTTATACAAAAATAATGACAAATTTTGTCTCTCTCAAAATTCTTTAAAAAATTTTATATATATATATATATATATATATATATATATATATATATGAACGCATATAAAGANTTATATATATATATATATATATATATATATATATATATATATATATGAACGCATATAAAGAGGACGAGATCATTCAATGAACCCGTCTTCAGCGGCAATAACAGCTTCTATACGCTTCCGAAACCGACTACAGGTATTTAAGAGATGGGTCTAGCCAATGTTTGCCATTGCATCCACTACAACAGCTCTGACAGCTAAAACAGTTCTGTGGAGATGACTATTGTAGGCATCACATCACCTTCACTACTAACAACACAGAAAGTCATCAATTATGCTGGAAATTTGGCATGCATGACCGTAGAAACCTCATCAGGGCTTTTATACAGCCACCGATCATTTTTACGGTTAACATTCTGGTACTGAACAAAGTTCTTCTCGCCTGAGAAAAAACTAGATCATTCCTGAATCCTCGGGATGTTTATGCTTGTTCAGATGATGCTTCTCTCAGGTCAAGTCTGAAAATGATGGAAGCAATACTGAATGATTCATTTTCGAATATCTTCTTTGTTTTATTCTTTTTTAATTAATTTAGTGTAATTTATTTTTTTAAATTATATAAAGTATTCTCGGTCATAAATCTCCTTCTTTAGATTGCGTTCATATATCGGTAATAATATAAATGGAATCATTTCTTTAAGAGAATTCAGGACCACAGTCATACATTAAAGTGCTTCTCTTAACCTGCACATTCTTTTGTCACCCCAACCAACTCGAACCGACAACTAGTTCATGTTATGAACCCGAAATATAGACTCAGAATCGATTACAGTTTTGAAAATTGTGAATTTGTTAATTGATTTTCGAGTAACTTTTATTCGTTTAAAACAGTGGTTTCCAACCTTTTTGTACCGGCGCCCCCCTTTTAAAAAAATTGGTGTGCACCCCTATAAAAACAGATTGTTGATTCACTTTTGTGACACCTATTCGATTTTTTGGTTTGTATTCGAAAATGATATTTTGGAAATAGCTGCTTGCCCCCCTGGCATGCGCGCTCTACAGGTTGGAAACCACTGGTTTAAAGTATTGTTTTTAAAAAAGAATATTTCTAATTATTAATTTCAGAAATGACTTGCAGTAATTTCTTTACTTAATTAATTAATTACTTGGCTTGTACTTATTGGTCATTATAATTTGATTACAACTCGAATGACTTTACTTGAATCACATGTCCCCCTATTCGAACACTTAGTGACTCTTTATATGTACTTTACTTACTTTCTTATTTCCATTTTTAGTAAAAAACAAACTAACACAACGAACTTGCATTTTTGTATTCATTATCACTTATTTGTTGAAATTTCTATAATTAAAATTCTTTTTTCACTATCAACTCTTAAAAGACTAATTAAAAATTAGACATTATTTCATTTTTCCAAGAATCAAATCTCACACTGCAAAACAAGAAATTAAATTTAATTAGACTAAAACACTCCAATGTGCTATATAGTATAGGTATATGAACTCTTATCACTCTAGTACAGAGATGCTCAAATGACGACCGTATGGTCACATGAGGCCATGGACCTGTCAACGGTCATATCTGTTTTATATTAATAACATTTTGTAATTTATACTGTCGGTGATCTGGAAGTAAGAATTTGTAAATGCGGTCTTGACATAACAAAAATATTCACATCTATTTTATGTCTGAGTTTTGGTTTTAATATTAATGCTCGACTTCTAGAATTGTTCGACAGAACGGAAAATTCACGAATTTAATGATTTAAAGTGGAAACAAATGATACCAAATCTGAGGAAAATTATATTATATCTGATATGTGTAACCATTAATCAATTAAGAGTGCATGACAGAATTAGTGAAAATGAAAATGTTAGTATTGTCACAATGTCTTTAAGGTGCCGTACCAGCTGTAGAATATCACTTTTCTCGTCACAGAAGAGTCAGGAGTAATAATCTTTAGATAAGGGTTATCATAAGAAAGATCCTCTCTATTAGATTGATATATAAATTGTTAAGAAATTTCTCGAGTATGAATTTTAAAATATTAAAAGTGACATTAATTTCATTTAATAATTGGTCATAGGCGAGTCATACAATGCTCTAATACCCTTCATTTTATTCGTATTTGTAAGTAATATTTTTGAATATTTGTGTAGAATGGTGTTTAATGGAAGGGTATCTTATAATATTGATGCCAGATAGATATTTTAGAAATATAATCAAATTTAATAAACAATTATTTTTAATAACAAATATTCGTATTATAATATATAATGATCATTTCTATTGGCCAAATTTGTCTATAATTATCCATCAAGGTACCTGAGCTAAAAGCGATTATAAAGCCAAAATTAATGAATTATCTTACGAATACCAACTCCGACCAAAGTAAATCAACAGAAAACAACAAATCGATATATGACAATGAAGGTAGAGAGAATTTGCAAGATATCATTGCCAAATACAAACACCGGCCAGGTAACATTTTCTAATTGTTTTTTAATGCTTACGGACACACCGGGCGGCCGGCACTGATGGCTGTATGCTGCAGCTTCACTTGCTGACGCTCGCAATCATTAGCATCGATTCTGGTCTCTATTTTACACTGCTGATTCTTAATACCAATCATTTTCTATTGTTCTCATCACATTTTTATATATGCATTACTTTCAAAATTCAATTCTTCATCATTTGTTTCATTCATTGTTTACTACACGAAAAAATTATGAATTTTTCAATATTGTTTCTTGAGAATTTCCTATTAATTATTCAATGAGAAAACAATTCGTGTTTTGAATGTTCTCTTATTTTGGATTTTTATGTATTAATAAAATCATTTACTTTTTAATTGAGAAAATGTCAAAAAAAAAATACTTTTTCAATAATTCCAGAAATGGATTAGTTCTACTGTAATTATAAATTTTTCGATGAAAACAGTCCTTTTTTGGTGGGAGAGCGGTTTCTTTTAGTACCATTTGTATATAAAATATATCAGAAAATGTCCGACTATGACAAACGAAAATCGAAATCCCAGTTTCCAAATAAATATAGTCAAATAATTCGAATAATAATTCACATAGAATCACATAGAATTCACATAGAATCATGAAAGTAAAAATATGAATATCACATTTAAATTTTGTTCTATGTTAAACTTCTCACCATTTGGACTTGTATAATCTTAACGCACTCACCCTAATTATCCTTCTTGATCTTACTTATTTGAATTCTATTCAATATTTTCAACATTACAATTCAGATGTACTATGTAACTAGATGCTTTGATACGGTATATTTTTGCACTGGCATTAGAATCATAGTAAATAATCAATAATAGAACATGTTTGGCCATAATAACTACCAGAAAAATCTTTTCACTCAAACTGAACCACTAAAATCAATCAGATTTATACAATTAATTGTTCAAGAGTAATTAAACCATTTATGAATGTATTAAATAATATCAATTAATTCATGACTACAATCTTTTCAATTATTTTCTAAATTTAAAGAATATAAATTCATTAATAATTAGTTAAGTGCAAAGAGACCAACACTTTTGCGATTAATGAATAAAGTAAATATTATACAAACACCCTCTTGGACGAAGCTGAGATTTCAGTGATAGGCGCCCATTCAAAGTTTCATAAATTAAAACAGAAAATTCATAAAAAATTAAATAACTGATTTTCTATAATCAAAAACTCATGAATAATTGATAATAATAGAAGTCAGAAAATAGATAAATTGGACTAAATTTTACGAAAATTGAAATCATTGATTGGGTTGATTTTATACGGGATAAATCTCTTTTTTAATTGATTCTGGGGAGGAGACTGCTTTCTGAATGAGTACAATGATGACAAACGTTTGAGCACTGCAGTTAGATTAACATTATCAGCAACGTTGCGTTGTCATCATTGATAAACTGTTTCTTTCAACAGAGACAGTTAATTTTGTTGTCATTTTTAAGTTTTGGTTTTAGTACAAGCGTCTGCTCCACTAACATCTTATGCTTGATCAGTAGCTGAGTACTTCTAGGCAGCGTTTATCAAGTGCAAATTATTTGTTGTATCTGAATAAACAGGAGGCTGGGTAATTAAGTGTTACGAGGACTCATAGACTGATGCCATTACTAGTTATGTTTATATCGTCTTCCAAATAAATAATATTTTGTGGAACAATTAAAAGACCATTTAATAATGAAAATTCAAATAAACATTTACT
>MQRK01202892.1:8850-28600 GCA_001938485.1 Girardia tigrina
GAAAATTGCTGATGATGATTTTTTTAAAAATCGAAACATGTCCAATAGTTGTATTAAAAAAGCTTTAATCAAATTATATTTTCGAAATACTAAACTTGCGTTCACAAGACTAAATATATATATATATATATATATATATATATTTGTCTTGATCTGTGACTGGCTGATTCTGTCAAGAACGCTCATATTATTTACTTACAATTGTAAGTAAATAATTAAATTAATAATTCATATAGAAAAAAATGAATTTTAAGAAATTTTAAGTGTAAATAACTTAAATAAAAATTTATGACAAATAACATGTAAATATGTTAATAGGAGTTTGCTTTTAATTTAAGGAGATAGGACATGTTTAACTTATCAGGATGGTAACAGATTTTTATTGTGGTCAAATGATATGTTACATATAATATTTTTATTTATAGTCTAAAATTTAATCTTATCTGATTATATATTAGATCTGATAATCTTAAGACACTAATCTTAAAACAAATAAATAAAAAAAATTATCATAGTCTTTTGAAAATTTATTCTATATAATTATACCCGTCATACATGACGGGTTATTTACTAGTTAACTAATAATTAATAGAGAGGATAAACAGGAGAAAGTAAATTTATCACTGAACAAGAAGTTAAAGTCGGAGGGAAAATAACAAACAAATCAATAAGATACTTTGTTAGTAAAATCTAAAATTCGTTTCTAGTAGGATTTGATGGATTTAGATATTAGTACTTAACTTCTCTGTTAAACAGAGCCGGAATTAACATTTAGGGGGCCCTGTGTGGCTGTGCCAAAAAATCTGGGCCCCCTTTTGCCAGGCATAATTTTATCTCAAAAATTAAACCTTTGAAAACGACAATTTTAAAGAGTCTTTCCTATAGTCAAATTTGAGATCAATAGAATAATCTGAATAAATGTATAATATACAAAAAAATGAGAAAAATATTTATTTAGAAAGATTGATCATTGATAAAATAAATTAACTAAAAAAACGAACTATTTTTTAAATTCAATTCCTTCTTCGATCTTCTTGGATGTTACAGTTAGTTACAATGTCTCCATCACAATGACCATACTTAATTGATATTCTAGATTTAAAACTTATAGTGTTATTAGATGTTAATTTTTCGACGCTTTGCTAAAATGAAATCATTGATAACGTCATCAAAATCAATTTTTTGTAGGAGTTCACTTTCAATTTACATTAATGACAAGTTGTTTAACCGTTCTTGCAGCATGTATGTTCTAAGTTCATTTTTAATGAGCTTCAATTTTGAGAATGTCCTCTCTCCACTAGCATTACTAACCATCAAACTGAGATATATTCTAAAAGCAACTTCAATGTTTGGATATAAACTGACAAGATTCAAGTCAAATAATAAGCTATACAACCTGTGAACTGATTGGTTTTCTTTTTGATTTTTACTTTAATGAAATTTTGAATCGAAGTCTAAAATGCTGTAGCTCTTCCGAAAAAGAACTTTATAAGTCATTTGGATACCGTTGTTGGAGTAAATCAGCTCGAACAGCCACATCATTTGTAGAAAGTTTCCAAAATTCTGTTAGAACACCAAATAAGTTGTACACTGAATCATAAGCTTCTGTTCAACTGTCCAATTCAGGTGACAATTTATCAATTATTGCCAAATATGTTTCCACTCGGAATTTTTCTCTAATTTCTAGATTTGCTTCTTCAGCTGGGCCATCATCTTCAAATTTTATACGCGTTTTCTTACGTTAATATTCGTTTCTGTATCTAGTTTCTGGAGCTTTAATTTTGGCTTGTGTTTCAAATTTTTCAAAATTTTCTCTTTGCAAACAAATATACTCATGAAATGTTTTTAATAACTGCACTGCTGTACCAAGTTCCAAGTTTGATTTTTGAAGATATAAGTTGGCTTTATTTATGTTCTGAAGAATATTGTTTCACATTCCAATTAGAAACACCATTTCAAAAAATGACAAATGTCGCAAAAGATCATTTGCTTCACGCCGTGTTTCTAGTTTTTGATCATCACCTGCAAGACATGTTAAAGCTTCTATTATTTTGTTGTATCCATCTGACAGAGCTTTAATTGCATCTGCCCTAGCTGACCATCTAGTTTGGGAGAGCGATTTTAAAAGAAAATTTTTGGATCCCAAACAACGTTTCATAACTGCCCATCTAGATGTATATGCACTAAAAAAATTTGATAATTTCTGCACAAAGCCAAAAAAATTAACAGTGTCGACACAACATTTAACAGCTGAAGTTCCAATTAAATTTAGGGAATGAGCAGCACATGGTATGAAGTGTGCTAATGGATTGATTTCTCTAACTTTAGCTTGCATACCATTGCATACCACGACATATTTGCTGCATTATCGTATGACTGTCCACGACAATTTGATATATCTACACCAATTTCGTTTAAAAAACATAACAAGGTATTTGTTAGTGTTTATCCAGTATATTTTTCCAAAGGCAAAAACTTCAAAAATCTCTCCTTAGCTTGATGGGATGATTTTTCAACGTATCGTATGATAACAGTCAGTTGATCGACGTGACTAAGATCTGGAGTAGAATCAACAGAAACAGAAAAATATTTTATCTCCTTAATTTCTTTTGCAATAATTTTTAGCAATTTATCACCCATAAGCTGGATAAATTCTTCGCATATTGTGGATGACAAGTACGATGTTCTGCCTTTCCCCTGGTTACCGTATTTATCAATATGGTTACTTAATAATGGATCAAACTGACTTAATAGTTGAAGAACTCCTAAAGAATTACCATTTTGGGAAGAATTTATCAACTCATCATTTCCCCGAAATGCCAGTCCTCGTTCTGCTAAAAACTTCATGACTGCAACAATTCTTTTTTTAGAATATTACGCCAATAATCCCCTCCTTTTGTAAATTCTAATTCCATTTGACCGTCTATTGTACCAGAATATTGTTATCTTGTAGCCAAAGTTAACATGGCATCTCTATGACATTGACTATTTTCATGCTGAGAAATGCATGCTGTCGAATGATTCCAGTCGCTAAATCCATCATCAGAAGCAAATGCAGAATTTGAATTTGACTTGAATAGTCGACAAGCAATGCAAAATATACTTCATTTGACGGTGAACGAAAAAATTTTTTTACCAGATACATGTTTTCTGTATAAATGACATCGTGAAAATTTTCGCTTTCTACCATCGGGATAAATTCTTTCCGAAGCTTCGAAATCATCATCATAATGTTGGCAATCATTTGAACCTTTTCTAAGCCAAAATTTACGAATATTATCAGAAATGTTAGTCTACAATGCACAGTCATTACTAAATTCAACCTTTGTAAAGTCATGAACATCCTGTGAAGATTCTTCAATGTTCAAATATGTGTTTTGATTTTCAACCTCAGTCGCTTCAGTCACTTGACTAACTTGAGGATAAATTAAATGAATTTCACCACAATTGTCTTTTTCAGGAATTCCTTCAGAGTTAAATAACATTTCAGCTTCTTCGGAAGCTACGTTTAATTTTTGAGAATCTGAACAAAGCATGTCAGTTTCTATGACGCTCATATCCGATTCCAACTGATAGTTAACAGTGTTCGTTGTTACAGTAAATCCCAATTTAAACAAATTCATGTTCTGACTGTTAACTAATTCTTTTTCTTTCTGTTCAACTTTTCGCTTACGTTTCAGCGCTCCACTTAGATAAACACGCTTGTCTGACATTTTTTATTTCCGATTGATCGATTATCGATAAATATTTTTAAATAAATTTTTGTAATATTAATGTGATTTATCTATTTAATTAATATTTTCTCTTGCTAATAAGAACTAGTGATGATGTCATGACGTGACGTATTTATTTTTTAAATAAAAAATCACATACTACGAAGTCAGATAGGGCAAAATCGGAAATACAAGTTTTATTTTTATTTTTTTTTACATTTTTGGGACTGGGTCCAGGGGACCCCATAAAATCTCGGCGCCTGTGCCAAGGCACAGTTGACACAATGTATAATCCGGCCCTGCTGTTAAATACTCTGAAATTGGTTGATTAATAGATAATTCTTCTGATATAAAATATCAAATCGTAATTTCTGAATAATTAATTGAATTTGTAATTGAATTGGTAATAAAGATTGTTTTGTTCTATCACAGTATTTTGTATCTGATTTATCGGTTTCCTTCAAATACCCAAAAAAAGCAATTACAAACGACCAACAATAAAATTCATGCGATAATGCAATTTCAAATTTGATCGAAATGAGAAATGTAAATTGCTTATTATTAGTTAATGTTAAGAGAACTCACACATTTGTAACAACATTTATTGCAATCACAATTTAGATCATCTCTATGACAATCAATAGTATTGCTCTCACTTAAATTCATCACTCAATGTTTAATACTTCTAATTACAATCTGAACTAACTTGAAATGAGTTATTTTATTTAAAATATTTACTTTAAATTTTATTGGTTAAAATAAAATTACTTTTGATAATCATTTAAAAACATTAATTTGATTTAATTATTGAAAAATTATCAAAAATAAAATTATTTAAAATTTACAATAATAATAAATTAAAAATTTAAATATTAAATCTAAATTCAAATAAATTAGTTTCAGATTATAAGAATTAAAATATTGATCATCCATCTGATTAGGAGAGGCACAATCCAAATCAACACACAACATTTAAACATGCAAACAATACACAATAACATCAACATTCCAAATATTCCCCACAGTTAATAATTAAATAATGATTATTTTTTAAATTCAAAATAAATCCTATATCGCTAAGCGATAATTCTTTCATAATTTGAACCAAATATGAATTAAAAAGAAATAAATTTGTATAATTAAAAAAATAAATAATTAAGTTGATAATTAAATTAACAAGAACACTAATAAATTAAAAGGAATATAAAATTAATGAGTAAACCAAAGAAAATATCCTTATCAAGGTATGACCTCTACAACGAATTTATTTATATTTTCTCTTTAAATATATATTGTAATCCTGTTTACTATTCATCATCTGTATAAAAGTAGCATGATATATTATTTTTGGTAACTAGAAAATTCGACACAAACATGATAAGATCATTGATTACAAACTAAAATACTGTTAATAGCATCTACCTATATTTGCCAGCAGTTTATTGAAAATAAAGTATAAAATAAATTTATGGTAAATAAATATAAATCGTAATCGTAGTAACGAATTTATAATGACAATTATTCTACCCTGTCTACGATGGAATCTACTACTACTAAGAGAGGCTATGTTGTCCCGGATTACCTACATTTGATTATTAATATTATTATTATTATTGAAATTATTTTCTTTAAATTATTTCTTATTTTACACTTGATAGCAAAGAAAAATAAAAATCAAAAAATTGAAGATTTATATAAAATAATAATGTTTCAAAAAATTAAATGAAATAGAAAAACGACAATAACTTGAATAATAAAAAACGATCCATCCTACGCTTTCTGAAAAATAATTATTGTGATTTCTCTATTCTTTCTTTTTTTATTATATCCTTTATTTATTATTTACTTATAATTGTCGAAAAATAGGAAATAATTTGTGAAGGAAAAATAGATATTTTTTGTTAAACGATAAATATTAATTGTAGAAATTCGAAAAAAATTTACAAAAATATCCTGTAGGCTTTACCCAAGGGAAATTGTTTTGTTTTACAACGAAAATATAATTAATATTTAAAAAATAATTTCAAGACTGATTGAAATTTTTATTTTCCTTTACAGAGACAGTAGTCGAAAATTTTTTTTGTTATTTTAACATCTTATTTTTTTAGAATAGATATTTATGTTAATAAAATCTGAGTTAAAAATATAAATGTGGTGCTTGAATATTAAATAAAACTTATATTTTGTTTTAATAATAGACTAAAACCGTGTTTTTTTAAAAAAATACAATTATCGATAGTAAATTAGTTTTCTTTTTATTTAAAATTATTATGAATTGTCCATACTCGTCTGATACGAGTACTAAACAGAACAACTGATGATACGGGCACTTATCCACTGACGGGGTACTATCGACACGCGTTGTCCACTCAAACAAACCGCCCGGTGTCGCGAGAGTGGATCGTTGAGACCGCCCACGGTTACCAGCGGATCCTTCCACCCAACGTTCGGCGGTGCACAACGGAGAACCGGCGCATATTGACCACAACACCGACCCAAAACGACTAATATTAACAGAAAGTAAAATTTAATAGTTTGCAATTAATTGCAGTCATTTTTGCGCATTTTGGCTTGAACGACTGTGAAATTTTGGAGCAACACTTCTTTTACTCCTCTAGTGAAATACTGGAGAAGAATCATTTTTAATTTCAAATTTAAAACTAATTGAAGGCAAATCAAGACTATTTATTTTCAAAATTTTGTTTACAATAACCTTCAAACTGATTATATTAAACAACAGGATAATTTTTTACAATATGAAATTAAATGTCTTTTTCCCAACAATTAAATTAAATGGTTTTTTGAATATTTTTTACAATTTTTTTTTTTTTTTTACAACAAACTTTCTAGGAAAAAGTTGCTCAACCTTGTTTGCATGAATATAGTTGACGATTATGAGGTGAAAAGAGAATTGAAATTGAGAAGAGCTACCGAAATGAAGGACATAAAAGATGTAGTTTCAGATATATATGAACTACGGAAAATAGAAAAAGAAGAAACAGTTGCGGCATAAAATACGTTAGGTAAACATGATGAATGGAAAACAGTAGGCGAACGTAAACCACAATATAAAGAACGAATCCAACAAAGAAACTTTGAAAAAAGACACAGTAATCAAAGAAATAATGAACACAAACCGAAAAATAACTATTCAAAAGCTGTAAAATGCTGGGTATGCCACGAAGAAGGACACATATGAAGAAACTGTCTAAATACAAAAGTGTTCTTATTGCATCAGAAATGACCATATCAGGACACAATGATACATGAATAAGCATATATTTAAAGAAAACGACCAAGACGTCAGAAAAAATGAATGGAAAAGAACAAATAACTGACGACATCAACAGAAACCTAAAAGTCGAAGATATGATATTGCAGAAATGCATGATGGCAACGATTACATTGAATACGAAGAAACACCTTGAAATGAAGGAAACTCGAGGTAAAGTATGTTTACAGATAATAGACAAGTATACGACAAAGACCAGGGAAATGAGGATGCATGATCACAAGGAGAGGTGATCAGTGTGCTTCATTAAAAAGTAAAAATGTTTGTGTAGGTAATTGAGTATGTGATTGTGTGTGTAATGGTTTGTATGACTGTATGTGTGATTGTATGTTGGAAGATACCCCTCTGGAAGTTTGTGAATTAGATTGTTGGACAGAAGATTTTGACACATAATGTTTTGATAAGAAGATAAAGATAAAATCGAAAAAGTTAAAACAAGGAGAAATGATGGAAATATCAAAGCTTAATATTAGATATGACAAATTGAATGGAAGACCAAGTATTGAATTTAATACAAAGAATATGAATATTGAATGTCTTTTGGATACTTGTGCGAAAGTAAATGTTGTTAAAGCAGACATACTTAGAAGTATGAAAGATGTTCAGATAAAAAAGACGAGTAAACGCATTCATTGTGCAAATGATTCAGAACTTATAAATTGTGGAATTGTTAAATTAAAAGTAATAATTGAAGGAATACAAAAAATTATAGAGTGTTATGTAGTCAAGGAACTCAATCCAGAAATTATAGCAGGAGTTGACTATTAAGACAAGTTTGGAATAAAACTAAAGAAGGAAACTATAGATTCAGGTGATATATGAATGATTAGAGATAGTCCAACAGAATATGACAGACTAAAGAGAATTAAAGAAATATATAATACCAAAGTTGACAACCAACTAATGAGACTATTAACAGAATTTGAATCAATATTCATGGCTGACAAACTGGATGTTTGAAAAACTTCCTTAACGAAACACAAAATAGAAACTCATGGAAAACCAGTCTTAGTGAAGCCTAATCGACTACCAAAACATTTTGAAGAGAAACTAGATGATGTCATTTGAAATTTTAAAGAAAACGGTATAATGGAAAAGTGCATTTCTCCGTGGAACTTTCCCCTGGTGTGTGTATGGAAAAAAGAGAAACAAGGCATTCGAGTATGTGTCGATTTTCGACAGTCGAATAAAGTTACGGTAAGACCGGCATTTCCCATGCCAAATGTGGATGACATGTTAAACACGTTGAATGGAGCAAAGGATTTTAGTACAATCGATCTGGGAAATGCATACTATCAGGTTGTATTAGAAGAAGAATCAAAGATTAAAACATTGTTTTCAACAAAGAATGGTCAATATTATTTTAAGAGGATGCCTTTTGGAATTCCAGCGGTTCCAGCAACTTTTCAAGAATTAATGTTGAAAGTTCTGGGAGATTTGAATTGGAAAGATGCAGTTGTATATTTGGATGATATTTTGATTTTTGCAAAAGAAACAGAAGAACATCTTCAAAGAATGTATTACGTATTTGAGAAAATTAAAGAATCCGGCTTGAGAATAAATCCAAGGAAAAACAAACAAATTTATATTTACATAAAACCAAAGGATTTTATTTATTTAATAAGCACGTGATAAAGACATCATTGACTGCATCTGATTGGTTGATATTTTTGTCCTATAATTATCTAGCACATGACATATTTCATTAATAATTTTCTCTTTAAAAAAACTCCACAATTGATTGATTTTTAACACAGTGTTATTTCTCTTTTTAGATAGGAACTACATACTTGGGACGCACAAAAGTACACTGAAGTTCTTTCTCAATTTTTCAATGATATTACATAAAATCAGTTTTATGCTGTATGTAATAAACTGAAGAATATTGGTGTGGCCGCGGCTCAAATGCATAAGAAAGGAACAGGTAGAAAACGAAAACTTCCCTCTACAGTTAAACAAGCCGTACTCAGAATGGCAGTCACTGCAGAGAACAATCTTCGCCGTCGGCACATCAGTCAGCGACAAATCCCCTTTGCATTACATATTTCAAAGGGATCAGTGTTCAATATTTCAAAGGAAAGTCGATTGAAATGTTATCGCAGAATCAAATGTCATAAACTGACGGCCAATCATAAACAAAATAGGGTTGAGGAAGTTGATGAAAAGTGGAAAACCGTATAGTTCTCAGATGAGGCTATATTTAATATAATACCTGTTTTGAACAGATAGAATTAACGTCCCTATAGAGCTGTTGGGGTAATGTAAATATAAACCTTTCTTTGGTTGATTTTATTTGTTTATTTTTAATCACAGAAAAACATTGTGAATTTTTATTATAATATTTTTGTTATTTGTTGGCACGTTGTAATATTTTTGTTATTTTTAGTGTATATTTATTCATTATTTATATTTTTATATAAAATAACTTAATTTAAATATTTTATTATTTATTCCAAAAAATTATTATTATATTTCACGCATAGTGAGTCCATTATCTTGCGTGGCCGTATTCTTATGAATTTTGTTCAGGCTTATAGCCACGCATATTTTATTCTTAAGCGTATTTTAAGCTACGGCCACGCATCCGTTACGCTCAATTCTTTTTTTCTTTTGTGACCACACGCAGAATCAATTCTTACCATTTTCTTACGTGCAGCCACGCGATTTAGTCAAAATATATAAGCGCGGACAGGAGGTAACAAAACGCACAAAAATTAATAATTACGCAGGTTCATATTCGTGCGATTCATTTGAAAATAATTACTTCTTGGAAGATTAGTTGTTAAATCGAACTAGAATTATTTTTGAAGGATTGTGTTATCAAAACGAATCGAATTGCCAAACCACCCATCATTAGCTATTGAAGAAATTATTTGCTCCATTTGCCGTTATTGTGAAGAGAAATACTCACATTGCTGTCGAAGAAGACTAGAATTTCATATCGGTAAGGAATTACTAATTGCTATTATATCTTCGCTAAATTTGTATATTTTAAACTTAATAAATTGAATTATATCATATTATACTAAACTAATAATCCTTATTTACCCTTTTTCAAATCTTTTGTAACTGGAGAACGGTGCTTCCCAGTTACATAAAATCATCGCATCACATATCAGGATATTAATATATTTTGTTATCAACAATTGTAATTGTAAAGAATTTTGTAATTATTCCAATAAATATTTTATTAAAAAAGTCTTACGTTATTGAATTTATCGATAAAATTAATTGATATAAATTCCTGGTTGATTTATTAAAGGACTTTTAATTCCTTTGTTACGACGTTTGGGAAATATAAAATTGACCCTTGTGCGTAACAGAGCAGTCGAATTGAAAACTTAGATACTTGAATATGAGCTTGTGGTGGAAGTTTATAAACAACAACCCTCAATAATAGTCTATGCCACTATATGTTGACATGGGAAAACTGAATTATATTTCCTCAAGGGCTTCGTCGTAGGTTAAGACAATATTGTTCCTTCATAAATAAAGAAGAAAACCGTCAACCAGACTGTATATCGTGATAAGTTGTGTCCCTTGATGTTTAGGAATATCAGTAATATGATGGACGTTGTAGAATGGATTTGGTAACAAAGCGAGATAAAACTTCATACGGCTTCGGCTACAGTTAACTGGTTAGAGAAGAACATACTTCAGCTCATCAGGCCTTCTGTGTGGCCACAGAAAAGTCCTGATCTGAATGTTATGGACTGTAGCATCTGGCGAATTCTTCTTCAAACTTACAAGCAGTACACAGCGATAATATCACGGCTGATAAACTTAAAGTAGTTTCTTTAAAATGTTACAACTTCTTTCAATTGATCGATCCCTCTAGAAGTAAGTTGTCCTAAATCTTTAGTCTACAAATATCTATAAGGATCAGAAGGATAAGTAGAATATGGACTTTGTTCACTGCATCTAGTCAAAGTAAGAATTTGGATGAGCTCAAGAGAAAAGGTCGTCAAAACCATAACTGTACAATGAGATCAATATGGAATAATATCATTTTCTGTTTCATTTTAACAATTTTTTATTTTGAAGATGTATATTATAAGATATATCATAATTTTATACCCTAACCCTTATTATTAGCGTGTGTGACAGTTAATACCGTGCAATTCTATGCTAAAATATTTAATCCAAAATATTAAAAAATTAAAATGATAATTAAAATAAAATATTTTTTTAAATTAAAGCTTTTTATTATTAATGGAAATTAATATTGAATTACAAAAGTTTTTTTTTAATTATTTAATTTAAGTTTTATAACTTAATTATACCAAATAATACCAAAAAAATTAATATAGCAGAAAAACACCGAAACAATTAAATTTATAAAAAAAATAAATGACTATTTTTTTTAAAAAATAAATTTGAAAAATTAAAAATTAATTTTTTTCATTATTTTTAAATAATTGAAATATTTCTAAGTTTAAAAATTTTGAAAATCTTTTTTCAGAACTCTCCATATAAGATATTAAATATTCATTTAATTTTAAATTAAATGTAAATGAATTTAACAAATTAATGGCTTTAGTCTTTTTTAAGTTATGTTACCTCTTATAAATATAACTAAAATAATAAATAATGACTAAATCATGTATCCAACCACTAAAAGTTAACCATCTTATTATTATTCGCAAAGAAACCCTTGAAACCAGTATTTTTGCAGAATTTCTTGTTACCTGACAATAGTGCACTGTCTATTTCCACGTGTGTATTTGATGTACTGGATAATTTTGATATCAAGGTAATCAGTTCTATTACCGTCAAGTGTGTATTTGATGTACTGGATAATTTTGATATCAAGGTAATCAGTTCTATTACCGTCAATGCCAGATGTATGGTTGCCAAGATGGAGCTCGTATATCAACAGCGCTACCATGTTGCCACTAAGATGTACTGCTCAGATAATCAACCTTATAATTAAAGATGCGTTGAAAAATGTTGATTTCATTAGAGTTGGTTTTCAAAACCTCTCGAGACACATTCAGTATGGCATTATAAAGCGCTATTGTCAGACCAGATGGAACAGTGTCTTTGATCGTTTTATGAATATGTCGAAATACCTCCGAACACAAGACCGGACCATCCAATTCTGATATGTCTGTTCGCACTGAGAACACAATAGCAGCTTTGTCTCCTTTCGTTGATGTATTCAATGTTGCTCAAAAGGGCGGTTGTGGTTGACTGACGTTGCACAAAGAGTTTTCCAAAGCAGTAGCAAAGACCTCTGAATCCAGTCGGACAGCTTGGCAACGGTGGGTGAAAATTACAGATATTTACTAATTAATCCAGTTGTTCGCCTTGATATGTTTGTGAATGAGCAAACACAGTTATCTAAAGCTTCTGAAGGTAGGCTTCGCAAGTGTTTGGACGCTCTTGGAGTTCCAGAATTCCATCAATACATTTGCGAACACGAATTTCATTCAATTGCAATCATTCCGAGGCGATTGCGTCCATTTATGGAACATGAACTCAAAATGATACCAGTTTCCCAGACAGCTGTAGAGAGTTGTTTTAGTGTCCACAGATATATTCAGTCTCCTTTGAAAGAGATCACTCCTTTAAATATGACATTAACTACTGAAGAGAGCAGTGAATTTGATTGTCTCACCATTGATCAGGATGATGGTTACAAATGAAAACGTGTTTCTTTGTAGATTAATTTTCAAATAAAGATGTGTACTTAGTTATATTTACATGAATACACAAATATTATTCATAATTCATGAAAGGTAATCGAAGAGGGGGTAAATACTAATCGAAAACATGGCAAGACATAAATAATTTCAAAATTAAAATGACAACATTCCAATGATTTTAAGTTCTTCAAATGAACGATAACTCAAAATGTAAAAGGTGCCTTGTAATGCCGCCCGTAAGTTGACGCCAGGCCCGTACGGGCTCCACCACAGATAAAAAACAATGAAAGAATAATAATGAAATTTTGTTCAAACTCCAACAAAAATATTTATACATATATTCTATTACATATCTATTTAATATTTATATTGTATTAGAAAAATACATGAAATTATAATAATAAATGAAATATTAAATAATACCTATCAAAAATTGATATTTACAAATTACCAAAAAATCAAATTAATCGATTTTATCAAACATTTTATTCTTGCAAAATTTCAATTCCCCTCTAATAAACAATTATTTATTAAATATTATAAAATTACAAATAAAAAATTCCTCACATCAGCTTAGTTAAAAATTTAAGTATTTACCTTAGTTGGTATTATTTAATATTATTTATTATAAAATACTTTACAAAAATGTATAATTAAAGCACATTAAAATATATCCTAATCGATTAAGTAATAATTCGCCGTTTCTTTTTACGATTATTGATAGCTTAATCTCTAATTATTATAATTTGATATATTTTCCTAAGTCAACACATATACATATTGCTGGGGTCTGAATGAGATTTGCAACTAAGCAAATAATTACAAATATTGGATTAGGAAAACTATATTAAGTTAATATAATAGTTTAATAATATTTAACAAATAAAAAATAATTAAATATATATTTATTAACAAATTACCAAAAAATCGAATTCATTGAAATATACTTAATTTCCGCGAAAATCACATATTAAACTCGCTCAAAAAAACAAGTATTACTTATTTACTATTTCTAAAGTAAAAGTAATAAAAATTTCTACAAATCGACCAGATACAAAAATAAATTACAAATAAATTGTATTTAATTATAATAAATAATAAAATATTAACTAATTATAATAATCAAATCTCATTCAGACCCCAGCAATATGCATATATGTTGACTTAGGAAAATACATTAAATTATAATAATTAGTTAGAGATTAAGTTATCAACAATAGTAAAAAGAAACGCCGAATTATTACTTAATCGATTAGGATATATTTTAATGTGCTTTAATTATAAAGTATTTTATAATAATTAATAAATAATACCAACTAAGGTAAATACTTATATTTTTATTTAAATACATATATACATTTGGATTAGGAAAATATATGAAGTTATAATAATAAATAATCCATATTTAAATAATACCCATCAGGAAATATTAATTTACAAATTATCAAATAATCAATGTAATCAAATATATCTAATTTTCCGATAATCCCGAATCAAAGTGGCTCAAAAAAAACAAATATCATTTATTTATTATTTCTAAAGTACAAGTGATAGAAATTCCTCAAATCAGCCAGTCAAAACAACACCAACATCAATCTATCAACATTCGACTCAGCCGATGAAATTCATCACAACCAGATGCAAAATAACGTGAGCAAACAGAAAATCGGCAAACGCTCGCTCGGGAGAAATACCGGAGAAATCGGTCTTGTTCTGCGGATTGACTTGCATTCTCAGACAAGACGCCAACACAAACGATGCGACACACGATATAAAACCCGACAGAAACCCGTTGAAGGGAAACGTGCCGACGATGCAACAGTAGACAAATTGCACGATTCCCGTCAACAACACGTACAACATGTACGAATCGATAATTTTCAGTCGTTTAGGTGTCGTTTTAATATAATCGTTGGCGAAATTCGTTATGATACCCAAAACCGATAAATTGGCGTTTGTAACGGTCATTTTCGGTATGAAATTGAAATTATCTGTTCACGTCACACTCGTTTAAACAAAACCGCTATTTTCTACTTGTCATAGAAATGGAATATTAATATGAAAATTTAAAATCGACGATTGAAATTGGAAAATTTTATAAAAATTAAATTATTATTTGATGTAAATTTTTTTTCAGAAAAAAAAATTTTTTACTTATTTTTTTTTATTTAAATTCAAAGTTAAATAATTCAATTTTAAAAAGTGAAAATCGTGTTTCAAAACAATTTATAAAGGGTGTTTTGTTTATTTTCCAAGAAAAAATTGTTAAATTATTTAAATTTATCTAAATTGAAAGATATTTCTAAATTGTAAGAATCATACATATTTTTTTCGAGATTTATATTGAAATAATTAAGTGAAAATTAAACTTTTATCGATTTAAAAAAATAGTTATTTGAAATTAAAAGATTGTTCAAAATTCACTGCAATTTAAGTTCAAATATAAGATATACTAAAAAGTTTATAGGTGGCAAGCCGCCAGTAGAAAAAAAATGATGAATTTATGTGGTTTAAAATAAATATGTTATCTGTCTTTCATTGGAAACTTGTACAATATAATCATACTTCTGTAAGCAATAATTTCATATGCATAGACCAATTCATTTTCATTACATGAGTTTTCTTGGAATTTAAGACATTTAAAATGCAAATTATTTTTTTGAAATTAGTTTACTCTTTTAGTAATATGGCATATTTATCTTCTTTTAAAAGATCTTCCACAAAAAAACAAATAACTTCTTCATTGCTTAAAATCTATACATGGAAGACTGTTACTATTTGTAATAATATATTTGTTTAAATATTCATGGTTTGAGTGTAATTTGAATATATTTTGAATTTTTTAATATAGTTGTTTCTCGTTAAAATTTGTAAAGACAGTAAATGTTTACAACGACGATTTAAAATTAAGCCATACAATGTTTCATTTAAACAATCAATCAGTACATTCTCCATCACTGATAAAATTTCTCACATAACCCTTTAAATATAAAGGGTTTCTTTTAACACGATGCAGTCAGTCATAGTACAACAATGGACTTCTTCAGTTACTGCTTTTCCATTGGTGTCACATTCTTGTAGTAGCAGGACATATTTTGCCGAATTCTCATCTCGGTGACCTCGTTTTGTAAAGACTTTATTTTTTGTTCTAACAAATATTTATTTACAACCGGTATATA
Source organism: Girardia tigrina (assembly GCA_001938485.1). NCBI lineage: Eukaryota > Metazoa > Platyhelminthes > Tricladida > Dugesiidae > Girardia > Girardia tigrina. The sequence goes on from MQRK01202892.1 coordinate 24,683, forward strand.
AATTGATAGAGGAACTGAATGTCTTCTATAGTCCTCAAATTCGGTTGTCCTCTTTGTCGATTCGTCATTCAGCTTGGTACGTTCTCCTTTCCATTCCTACAACACCAGCGGCAGTTTTCTTTTTGCTCTTCGCTTTCATTAATTTTTCTATTCAGGCTGAATAATGACGATGAGTGAATTACAAATGAAAGAAAAAAATTTAAAAAAAAAACAACAACACAAAAAATAGTTGATGGAGGCTGAGAGAAACGAAATCTCTTCTAGGAATGAAACTTGGCAAGGACTTCCTCAAACTTCCAGATAGTCAATATTCTCGGCAGGAACTGTCAGCCCAAACCGTTATCTATCGACAGATCGGCAACCTTGAGGTTGTTCCCCAACCTCCATCAACTTCAAAAAAAGAAGTAAAATTTAAAAATTACCTAGGTTCAAAATAATATTTTCAATAAAATTTATTCAATGAAAAAAGTCTGATCAAGTGCATTAATTCGAATGAATTTATAACGGGTGCGCAGGCAAAATCTGGACAAATTTTAAACCACCATTGTGAAAAGACGAAATAAAATTTCCAGAAGCTGTTTATGTTTTATTGAAGGGCAAGATGTAGGGAACAAAAATGCTTATAGAATAATTGAAAGTGGTCCGCATCTATACACAGCACGAAGGTGTTTCTTAATCCCTTTGAAGTCTTTCCGCAACTTGGACTGATCCATTGTTTTCAACATTTTCTTAATCCGTTGCTGTAGTTGAGGGATTGTTTGAGCCTCCCAGCATCCCTCATACACTTTCGCCTTTAGAGCGCCTCAAAAGTTCTCAATGGGGCGGCAGTGTGGGACGTTGGGAGGATTACACTCCTTGTCAACAAAGGGGATGTTGAGATAATGGAGAAGTTTGAGAGTGCTGTTGGCATAATGTGCAGAAGAGAATTTCGTCATCTCGATGATATTTCTTGATAAACTTCATCAGACCTTGTCTGATGCACTGTTCTTGATAGAAATCCGCATGTACACTGTTTGGCCGCTACAAAAATATAGGATCACGATGTGGTCTGCGGAGACAAAAAGTCAAACCATCAGCTGAACAGGGAACTTTCTTTCTGTTCTATATTTGACGTGTTCAGGAGCAGATTGAGGACTCGAAGTAAAGTAGTGATCATTTCGTGGTAGATAATCACATTTCAACTTGAAGTAGCTCTCATCGTCCATGATGATTTTTTTATCACTCAAAAGTTGGAGTAATTTTCCCGCTCTCAGCTTCACTCGCTTTACTTGCTCCTCTGTGTACTGAGGAGCCTTCTTTCTCTCTCGGCATTTTAGACCGCCTTCCTTGATAATATTCCTCATCGTTGTGGCTCAGACATCATACTTGCTGGCTTCACGTCTGAAAGATACACCACGCTTTGTTTGAATCCATCTCCGAATACTTGCGCGCTGTTGATTTGTTAACTTTTTATTGTAGCCTCCACTTCCTGGTTTCCTGTGCACATTTGAATTCTTGGAGAGGTTTGAGAGAAGCGTATAGATGGTAGACCGTGCACAACCTTCATTCACAAAGTGGTTTACAGTGAAGGCCTTTCCTTTTAAAAAGTTCAGCTGCCAAAAGTTGCTAACTTTATCACGGAGCTGTTACTCTGTCATGTCTTTTCTGAGAAAATGAATGCCGAGAGGATGACGAAATATTATGCAAGAAACCCCCTACCTAATGTGATTCATGCTGTAATTTGATTGGATGTTCCATTTATTTTTAATTTACTGATAGTATGCATTTTTCATATGTCCAGATTTTGCGCGCGCACCCGTTACAGTTTTCCTATACACAAAATTTCATAGAACCCATAATCGGACAATTTTCACAATCAACCTTCAATCATCCATCACTTAGTCAACAGTCCTCAGATAGAAACAACCCAGAGATGGCGAAAATTCTGATGAAACCCACGTCAAGAAATCAGGACATCAAATTCTCACAAGAAAATAATTCAAATCGACAGGAACAAGGGCCAAAATCAATTAAATTTTTCTATTTTCAATTAATTAATATTATAAATTATAGTTATAATCTTTTATTTTTCGTTTCTTAGGTTCTGAGAGTTTTTTCTTTGCTCGCCTCATTGGTGGTGTAATCAATAGGCCCGAGGCCAAGTTGAAGGAAAAACTCACTGGTCCCAACACAACTCAAATATCTTCGGCAAACTTGCTTCTATTCTTCATGGCTCCTCCAATGTAGATCTACATTGGAACCCAAAAAACATTTTAAAGCAAGTTTTCTACGGTAAATGTGCTTAACGTTCTTGATAATACCGCAGTCCATTGGCTGAGTGCGTGCTGTTGTATTTGCAGGAGGAAGTAAAGCTCGATGTGTTTCAAATCCCTAATGTGAGGATGGGCGGGACAATTGTCAGCGATTAGAGCTACTGGTCTTGTCAAGATGTTGTCCCATCGTTAAAGCCGGAAGATTGTGCCAGTCATCCAGGATTTCGAATTAGCCAAGTACCTGACTGGTACATGGTGGATGTTGCAAAAGCAGCGAGGATTGTTAAATTTACCGGTGACAAGAAGTGGGAGTTTCTCTCCTGTCATTGATGCGCCTCCAAGTATGGTCACTCGCTCCTTGGATATTTTTCCTCTGTGAATCTTTTTTTTGAAAGCGAGTGTCTGATCTGGTAGAAGTTCCCAGAATAAGGCGCTTTCATCTACATTGTAGATGTCCTCAGCCCTGTACTTGCGTAGAATATCTCGTAGATGGTTCTCCTTCCAATCCGAGACCATTTCATTGTTTATAGATCTTGCCTCACGTGACATGACCTTGAACCGAATGCCATACCGAATTTTCCAACGGTCGATCCAGGACAATGTTATTCCATTCTCATCCATTTTTTCTAGGCCCAGCATTGTTGCAAATTCAGTGGCCTTAGTCCGCAGTATCTCGCCATCCAAACACAGACGAGCGTCACATTTCTGCTTGAACCACATTAGCAAAGCGGCGTCTACATCTTCGTAGTTCGAAGGACAGCTTCTCTTCTTCTTTAGTGTCGAGTCCATGTTCTGATACTCTTCGATAATTTTTTCTTTATTACTAAGGTAAGTTGACAAATTTGTATGAAACATGAACGTTATAGCTTTATGATCCGTTCTCAATTTAAATCTCTTCCCGTACAGATAATGGTTGAAATGCTGGCAAAAATAAAAAAATTATCAAAAGTTCTTTCTTTGTTATGCAATAACCTTTTTCATGTGCTGACATTGAATGTGATCCATATGCTATTACTTGCTCTTTCTCCGAATCATTTATCTGTGAAAGTACTGCCCCTATGCTATCAAAGCTGGCATCTGTAACTAGAATAAATTGTTTTTCGAAATCTGGGAAGCTCAGTATTGGTGCCATTGTCAGTTCTTCCTTCTTGTCCTTAAACGCTATTTCGCATGCATCCGTCAAAATTAACTTTTCTTTATTTAAACCACTATAATCCGAATTTGGAACACACATCCTTTTGTTTGCGGCTTTATTGTTCGCGGCGTTTTTGTCACGCGGCGTTTTTGTTCGCGGCGTTTTGTTCGCGGCGTTTTGTCGTTGAACCTTTTTAAATTGATTAAATAATTTTTTTTCTTTAAATATAATCATTTCAAAACAAAATCATTTTTAGATTATTAGCGAAATTATAAAAGTAGAATTTTTAAAATGAAATCCAAAAATAATTTTAAATGAAAATTTGTTCGAATAACTGTTTGTTAACGAGAAATTAAAATTTTTTTATCAATTTTGATAGATGTCAAATTACAATAGCTTTGCTGAGAATTGTAGTAGGGGGAAAATGTATGTTCTCCACCACCCCCCCCGGGGGGGGGTCGTAACTAGTTACCGTGGTTGCCATGGCAACGGTCGCGGTTACCATGGCAACGGTCGCGGTTACCATGGCAA
>MQRK01202907.1:3776-17860 GCA_001938485.1 Girardia tigrina
ATATATAGAAAAATGAGCAACGATCTGATTAGCTGGACTTAATCGATTCAATTTTTTTGTACGTAATGCCAATTTTCTTAATACCGGTCGATCAAAAATATCTTGTTTCGAGTGAAATTTGTTTTGAAAGATTCGAATGTTTTTGCATGTTTGTTGATTTTAAAAATGTATGTTATTATCGAAATTTAAATTTGTCCTTGTAGGGCGAGTTTTCTCCCACTCCTTCACTTATCAAAGTTTTTTTTATCATGTCTCTTCTTCATTCCATTTAAATGTACTGATTTCCTTAAATTAATTAATTTTTGTGTGTGTCATAACTTGTATTGTTGTACAACACTGGTGTCAATTCTGTATGTGTTTATTCTGAATTATAAACGTTTTTTTTACAGTCCTGAATAGTTTTTTCATTAGAAATTAGAAATCATTTGTTTTAATAATGCTTAAATATTTGTTACAATTTCAAATATTTTATGTAATATTAATTTTTTTAAACGCTAATATCTCAGGAAGGAAACAAAATGGTAAGTAGCTACCAGAAGGAAAAATGTTTTAAATTAGATAAATTTTCATTTTTAAAAAAAAATTTGTGGCGGCTTGTATGGAAGTGTTACCTCAATAAAATGCGAAAAATCATTGATTTGAAGATGACGGTAAAATCGTCGAAATATATTATCATGAAAAAAAATATATTTTGAAAGGGCACATCTTTTGTTTTATTATCACTTATTAATTTATTCGCCAAGATTATCACAGATACTACCGAAAAGTATCTGGGAAAAAGACGAAAGACGAAGAAACCCTGGATCAATGGTGAGGTATTGGAATGCTGCGACAGACGATGTCAACTGAAAAACAAGAGGAATGATTGCGAAGAGCAGATGCAAGAATACAGGAAGGCGAATAAGGAAGAGGATTGAGCGGAAGAGCAAGCAAAATTGATAGAAATCAGTTGAGAAATAAACAATTGTAGAGAAACATTCAAGACAATTAAGAAACTGACCGAGCCAGGAAGAAGACAAATAAGTGTAATTGAAGATCAAGATATAAACATAGTTACAGGAAATGCAGAAATTGCTCGCATGTGGAAAGAATACTGCAGCGAACTGTATAACTTCAATGCAGATGTCGACAGGAGCGTTATCTGTAAAGATGAGGAATCAAAGAGAGATCATGAATGCAAAATCTTAAGATCAGAGAAAGAGGCCGCCAGAGAAGGTTTGAAGATGAATAAAAGCCCAGGAATGAACATCAGCGTGGAATTAATTCAGAATAGAGGCGAAAATACAGTGACCATTCTCTCCATGCAATATGCAACAGAAATTTTAAACAGTGGAATTTGAGCCTCACAATTGACCGAATCCATCCTCACTCCTTCAATCATTGACATTCAATTAATTTTCCTTTATTTATGTCACACATTATCGGATATTAATGACAAAATATTTTTAAATTTCAGAAAAATTTTAAAAATTCATATGCAATTTATATAAAAAAATCAAATTGAATTTATAATATTTTTTCTCGATTTTGTCCCTTGAAATCAATTAATAAAAAATAAAATAATAAAAAAAATAATTTCCCAAATGAATGCGAAATAAAAAATCATTTGAATCGAAAATAAAAAATAAATGATCAATAAATATTCGTTCACCTGCAGCAATAAAACGGTAATCGTTTGAATTTGTTCCTATTCGAATCGACCGCCTTTTTTCCACCGTAAATCGTGCGCCATTCCGTGCACGTCAACCATCTGGAATTCGATTAGCGTATTTAAATCCCGGTTATCTCACATTTCAACACGAATCAATTTACAATTTATCTTTCTGATGCTGTTTTTTACCCATTTGCGATTTGCGTTTCTAATGATTTCAAATTTGCTGTTTATATTTCGATATTATTTAAACAAAAATGTATTTTATTTATAGAAATAGATTTCATTGTTTTTTTAAACAAATGTTTTTCAGGAAAAACTTGATTATCGTGGGGTAAATCTAAATTTAATTCTTTTAATTTTATTTTAAGTTAATTTGAATAATTTTATAATGATAAAATTTTTGAAATTATAATAAAACACCTATAATAGGAAAAGAATACTTTTTTTGAAAAACAACGTTGAAAATTATTACTGATTTTACAGTCATTTTGAGAGATTGTCCCTGATTCTGGAGTTTGACCATGAATAATTGTTCCAATATAGACAATTTATGTGGTAAAATGATCAAGAGATTATATGGCACATTTTAGTTTGCCTTATGATTAGAATTACTTGTCTGGCTTCGAAAAGTTTTGAACGAATAGATTAGCAAAATTTGTCTTAAATAATTAGGAAAAAAATTGTTTTTTTATCATGGAAAAAAATCGCGAGTTGGATTCCCTGGGTCTAGAAATTTAATATCTTTTATTCTAGAGATTTTTTGTAACAAAAATGTAATCAAATAAACTAAAATTAATACGGAATTAAAAAAATACATTTATTACGAAAAAACAAAAATTCATATATATATTTGTGCTCGAGAAAACGGACGATTAAAAAAAGTCACAAAAAAATTGAAAAAAACTTTTGGATATAGTTGACTGCTGTTTAAATAATATTGATATAAACAGTTTTTGAATAAATAAATGGTTTATCTTTATTTCGACTATTATTTTTAATCATTAAAAAATAACAAAAGCAACCTCATGCGGGACCTACGAAATTCCACCGCTCAACGGCAACTCGAACCGGTTTGACAGAACCCGGTTTCATCACTCCCGATCTGACGGTGTTCAACTGGCCGACATGACCGCACCAATCGGACCGACGGTAAAATCTAGCTTTATGCCACTCCGAGACATGACGAACTGGTCGGACGGAGTCAGGTACTGTCATGTGCAATCCAGCTGGGAACCACCACGAATCGGTCGCAGGACCAACACTCGTCGACGTGTCGATCGGTGGTCAGTGGACCCGATCGGTATACAGCCGCAGTTGAAAATACAAGCCTGTCTTTCCTGGCACTGAGTCCATGCACAAAATTAGAGATGCTGGTCGCCGCCACTCGGTTCGGCAGCCGGCACCTCAGACATAGAAATAAATATAATTTTGAATACAATTTTTATCTATTTAATTTATAAACATATTATAAACATATCCCCATAACAGCGAATTACAAAACAGCGAATTACATAACAGCGATTCTCAAAACAGTGAATCTTCATAACAAAAGCAGAAACAAAAGCGTTTGGATATTTGATTTAGGATGCTTTCTCTTTATAAATGGGATCCCTGTTTGAATCGCATTGTCACTTGTAATGAAAAATGGATCCAATATGATAACTTGTTTGATGTTATTGGTTTTTATTTGATCTGAATTTCAATTCGTGAGTAGTGTGGCCACATTGTGTTTGACTTTTCTTTTATATTAAAGATGTTTACATAGAAATGTTGTGGTTTTGTGGTTTCAAAACATGTGAACATATCTTGGGAACTGAGTCGTTTGGCTTTGAGCCCCCAAATTATCGGTAACCATAAAACACTATTACTAACGTAGCCTCTGCATGTATATTTTAACTTCTTAACCTCTCGATGTTTAATTCTACAACTTGCCTCTTACCCAGCATATCATCTGCTCGTAGTGATAAGTGATGATGACCTTCCAGGTTTCAGATCTACACAGGTTTAAGACCAGATAGACCAGATCAGCCCTAGTGGGTATGATGTGATGTTAGATTAAAATGATTGATTATTAACTGCCATGATGTAATAACCCCACGGTGTGATGTTATGTTCGAATATTGCTGTGTCGGCCCCAGACATAGTACTGTATGTTTCATCTTGTTATGTTAGACCCCTTAGCAGGTATGAAAACTATGACAACATTCCATCTTTTATTATTTTAATTATTATAAATCTATTTAAAAAAAGTGAACTCGAAAACCCTAACGCAAATCCTTCATTTATTTGTGTGATTTTGTTGTCAAAGTGTTATAGAAAAAGAAAGAAATGCTAAGTAAATTTTAAACTATTCTGTGCAAGCTATATTTTAAAACAATATATCAACAACTCATATGAACCCATCAAAATTTATCTTGTAAAACACTTAACAACATTGTTTATACTCTTGCGGATTCTTTGCCGCTTTCGCCTATTCACATAATCTTCACCTCTATAATCGGCGATCGACCATTGCGTTCCTAGAGTGCGCGACTCTTTCCCTTCGTCGGCCCTCACTTTCTGCCTTAGCTGGAGTTGAAGCTGCTATTGAGATAATAAAATAATAAAAGTATAAAAAAATAATTTTTTTGTTTTAATTAACAAATAAAATAAGATATATTTATCTCTTTACCAAAATAAATATAATTCATATATAAATAATTAAATTAAGATTTGGTAGGAAAGTAAATAAATAAGATTAGTTAAAGATATATTAATATCAATAAAATAATGTAATTATTTTAAAAGGTAAATAACCAAGATTAAATAAAAATATATTTACCATGGAAAATAATTGAGTTTATTTAGAAAACAAATAAAAAGAATTATATTTAGAAGAAGAATATAAAAGGAAAATATATTGTCGAACAAAGGGATTTTTAATTATCTAAAAGAAGAAATTTTATTATTAATTTAATGTGACATTTCAAAAGGAATTTCAAAAATTCCAATCGTGATCAGTAACCGACCACACAAGAAGTGAAAATTAGTATATAAATGATCTATAGCGTAAAGACAACACAACTATTATTACCAACTACCTAAAATACACATCCGAAAAATAGTTTAAACTGAACTAATCGGGAATTAGTTATTGAATCCAAGTATGACTTAAGGCATATATATAACTTATTTATTTGATTAATATATTTTTATATATCTTTCAAAATAATTCGAGTAAGAGAATACTCTTCTCGTCTTATCTAAAGTATAAATTCATTTTATAAGATTAACCATTGTTAACTTGTAAATTGTTGTATAGAACAAATAAATATTTATAAATAAATGTCCAAGTTTTACTTTCATTTTATATTTGTATAATCACCTCGATATCCCAACACTGCTCTGAATAAAGTCGCTCGAGCTCTCTTATTCGGCTCTCCATTGCAACACCCCGTCTCACTACACGGGCGTATTCCTCGGGTTCGATGGAGACCTCCTTGACAATCTTTAATTTTGCAGACAACTGCTCTACGCTATCGTGGAGGTTTAGTATCTCATTGCGATCTGCCGCCCTGCCTCTCTTTAACACTCTATTTTCTTGCTGCAGCTTCTCAATCGTACGCTTTGCATCTTGTAACTCTATTTGTTGCATCATCTAAAATTATAATGATTACAATACGAGTTGTTGATATATTATTTAACCCTACTCTACGAAAGCGGTCAGAAAGATTAGCAGTCGGATTCCGAAACTGTCTTCCGGTATGAACCCTTGAGCTTTGTTGTCTCTCAGAGATCTCATAGACCGGGGACCTTTTCTGGCTGCGCTGAAACACACGCCAGAACCAGCCTTCAAGAGTTTATGTACATTAAATTTTAAAATTGACTCTACCCAAAGGTATTCGAGTTTGTAAAAATGAATAGATCGTTATCAAAAACAGAATATTTAGCGAAATAAAAAATAAAATAAATTAACATAATCAATGGGGCTCCGACCAACCCTCGTAGAAGAATTTAATTTAAATGTTCGGGACCCGAGAGAGAGAGAGAGTAACGCACTACTCCCGCTCTCGGTCATGAATATTCAACAATACCAACCTTTAATTAGTTTGTTTCTAAAATGTTGGCCAAAATTTGTATCTCAAAATTGTTCTTGAAATTTCTTTCAATTTGCTACTAAATTTACTTCTGAAATTTATTTCAAATTGTTTCAATTTTGTTTCTGATTTTCTCTAAAAATCCTTCTGTATTTATACTAGATTTTCAGTCTAAAATCTTCGCGTGTTCAATCTTAATTGGTCCACGTACGTTTTGGAATCGTACGACCAATTTCGATTGGAACACGTCAGTTCCATTTTTGGAGTTTCTAAAATTAAAAAATTTTAGAAAATTTTGGCTCGATGATTAACCAAGTAAGTAATTTTATTTTGTTTTAATGTTACTAATTTTGATAATTTTTTTAGGCTTTTTCTGGACCTCCAAAACATCATTGTTTATTCAAACCAACTGTATCTCATCGATGACGATGTCCTGCGCGCGCGATACAAACCCCATGTGGAAATTTCACGCAAAGTGAGTTAATTTTACTTTTTTTAGTTTTTATACATTTTATACATTTTTATACATTTTATATATTTAAAATGTATATACATTTTAATTTTATACATTTTTATACATTTTAATTCGTTTTGTTACCTCCTGGAGCCGGCATAATGCACAGGCCCGTCTCTGTGACAATCCGGAGGAGAGTGGGTACTTTATTTATCCATTATATCGATATAAATTTGATTTCAACTTTTCTAATTTTCAATTGAAAATTTTGATTTCACCTTTCGAAATTTTTGATAATTGTATTTCTCAGTAATCCTCACGTTGACTGATTATGTGTTTGAATTATTTAATGATTTTATTAATATTCGTTACGCGCATGATTTCCTGATTTTTCATCTTCCACATCGATTTCAGTCGGATTTCTAAGCGGAGTTTGATTATTTTCGTTAATCCGTTTATTTCTGATTTTTTTGGTAATTTTTTAGATTTTTTTCTGCATCTAATTCATTCTTTTCGACACATTTTTGATTTATAATTTATTGCGGATTTTATGAATATTTGTCATTATTGAGCTTTTGCAGCTTTTTATACTACTCTAAATCGATTGAAATCAGTTTCAGTGGCGTCCGCATAATACATGACTCATGGGGGTTTCATCGTTACTTCTTTATTTGGCGATGTTCCAATTTATACTATTTTTGTATTTATTTTCTATTTTCTCTCATTTTATGTGATTATTATCTTTTATTATCTGTGGGTATTTTATGGGTATTTTAATGATTTTTCCGACTATTTTATTTGTTTATTTCATCGTAATCCGTTCATTAATCGTTATTTATTGATTTATTATTTATTTCAATTTTGCTATTTCTTTGCCAATTCTTAACGGATTTTTACACTTCTTATTTCGTTTTACTCGTAAAATTATTCTGGATTTTATAATAATTTTTTCGGACTTTTCTCTGTTTGATTCCGTTCGTTATTCCGGTTTTTTCGATTATTGAGTCGTAAATATTCATCTTTCTACCGATATTCATGTTTCTTTTGTATCATTTTGCATATATTTTGGAGTTTATTTGTTATTTATTTATTGTAATTCTTATACTTTATGTGAATTCTCTAACTTTATGTGTTTTGCGATCTTTTCGATTATTTTGTTTTAATCATGCTTAAATTTTGTTAAATTAAATTTTGATTCTATCACAACAGAAACAAACTTCTCTGCACTCGTTCCACTGTAAGGACACTTCTGATACCGATATAAAAATGTATCTCAAATATATCTTACCAAAACTAGAACTCCTAATTTAAAAATTGTTTTGAAGTCTAATATTAATTTAAATTCAAGTCATTGTACTTTGATAAGTCGTTGACGGATATTTATTTATGGAGTCATAAGGATTTTTTGAATTTATTTTTCCCTTTCATCAAAGAAATTTTACAATTGCTTTCACTGAGAACCATTAAAAAACAAATGTCTCAAGAATTGTTGATTTATTGTGTTACGAATTTTTATGATTTTAAATTATATTTACTGATGTTACCTATAATATTTTCACATCAAATTTAAATTATTATTAATCTAAACATCCTAATTTATATTTTGACACAGACGGCCGTATAAACATGTATATAAGCATCACTCAGTGGAGCTAAAACTCCATTTTTTAACATTAAAAACATGAATATTTTTCAATTTCTTGGTTAGAAATTTGTTTTCATGAAATTTATTATTTTATTTATTTTTTAGTTATTCTATTTCAATTCACTTTTTTATTTTCTTCAGGAAACTCAAAAGAGGTTTATGTATATTAAAATCATTTTATTGTTTAATTTTTATGTTATATTATTATTTAATAATATTTAAGTGTCGACAGAGAATGAATATTTTAATATGATTTTTATGTTTCGAATAATTTTTAATAATTAAAAAAAATGCTTTTTTTGTGGTGGGGACTGTTTAAGAAAAACTTCCTAAGTAATTTTTTACTTATCTTAGAATAAAGTATTTTTTATTAAAAGAATTATTATCTATTTATTTTTTTATTTCAATATTAATGTATAAATAAACTAATAAATTTGAAAAAATGTAACCTTTAAAGTTTTTTTCTCAATCAAATTTTAATGACTTCGATTTATTTCTTCTCACATTCTTTTTCTCAGAGAAAGTTAAATATTTTGTGAGATAAAAATTACTACATTTTCTTTCAATTCTTTCTTTATGTGACTGAAAAATCAGAAACTCGTTTCAAGCTTGATCTGAGTTGTAAAATAAATGATCCGGAAGTACATATATAGGTTTTGTATTTTTTTCTTGTTTTACATCAATATATGACAAGTGAATGGTGGTTGTGTTAACAGAGCGTGCGCAGTTGCGTGACTGCGGTACTGTTGGAGTGTCCCTGGGTGGTGGGGGCGCTTATTCGTATACAATCATTATCGATGATCGATCGATCATCATTTTCAACGAGTGTTTCATTGTCTCGATCGATGGCATATCGATTCCTCCTCGTTTGTAGTGATCCTGGAGAGAAAGAGACGATTTTTGTGAGGAATTTTCTGTTTCAACTGCCATCGATTTTTAGTTTTTTCTTTTATTTCAACGACACATTTGAATTTTCTATATTTATTCAATTGTGATAATTGATAGAATTTCTTAAAGAATTGATTTCTATCGTAGATAAATCTATAATTCTTTCTCTCCAAATTCATCATATAAATCGTCGATGAAATAATAAACGCCCCTCTCTGACAAACATTTTTTAAATCTGCGTTTTAAGATGATCAACACAAAATTAGATTTCATTAATAAAATATTTTTTTAAAATTCTTTCAATATATTTGTTAATATTTTTCTATTATTCTTTTATATAGTTGATAAGTTCAATGATATATCAACCGAAGATTATCAAACCGTCAAAAGTATAGTGAAAAAATATCTTGCATCAGGAAAGATATTAGCCGATAAAAAAGGTGGCAATACGTGTTCCAAATTATCTTATGATGTAAAATTAAATCTGTTGATCTATATATCATGATCACTTTAAAGGAAATGAGAAACTGGTGGTCGCGTTGCGACTCTGTTTATCCCTTTAATTGAGCCCAATATTATTAATTAAAGAAAAAAATTAAATAAACTAATAAAAATAAAGTTAAATAAATATTTTAAATAAGTAAATTAAAATAATTATTAAATAACTAAATTAAATAAAAATTAAATTTAAATTAAATATATATAAGTATATATGTATATATAGATAAATATATGTGAAATCATCACGTTCATATGGTTTTGTGATGATGGTCGCAAATTAATAATGAATCGATTCACTTTTTTTGATTTATTTTAATTAATAACCAACTTTAAATTTTTATTTTGGATTTCATGGTATTTTAAGAGTGGTTTGTCGATTTCCGACTGATTATTGTTCATTTGGTGATTGAAATTGAATAACAGTTATTTAAATTTGTAACGATTTCGTTACTAAACTGATAATTGATTTAAACAAAGAAAACATTCTTTTGTTTGCGATTTGTTCATTGTGGAACAATTTAATTCAGAATGAAATTTTGAATGAGTCAATCGCGTGCTTTGTGATTGTGTGCATGTGAAGAAATAAATTATGTAATGTGTACAGAGAAGGTGTGTATGCGTGTAAAATTTATGAAATGTGTTCGTGTCATGTGTGTGTAATCAATCACAAGGTTACAAATCACAATTTTGTTTAAAAAGAAAATAAAGCTTAATAAAATTTAAGTAAAAGCTACGTTTATTTTTATTATGGCTTGGATTAATGAAAAATTCGATTATACATATTCTCAAAAATTGTGTATATTTATTTTGAAAAAAGGTGTTATTTCGAATTACGTGACAATTATTATGGACGGCCATAAATTTGGTTTTAAAAATTGGCTGAAATTTTGAAATAGTGCCGCGATATCAATATAAAAGAAGTGTCTGTTTTCGTGTTTTCGATAAATAATTTCAAAAGAGATATTGACGAAAGATTAATAGATGAAATACATCTTTTGAAAAAATACGATGTTTTCGACATCACAAAGAATATTATTAAAATAACACTGGCGCATAAAATATTCTGTTTAAATATATGTATGGCCTACACGAGTCACGATGTAATGAATAAGTGTATGTATATGAGAAATTCAAATGAAGTTGATTTAATGATAAGAACATCTGGAGAAGCCAGATTGAGCGATTTTCTCATTTGGCAAACTGAGAATTCATATGTGAAATTCTTTAATTCTTATTGGCCAGAGTTCAGTATATGGAGCCTATTTGCCGTGATATTGAAATATCAAACTAATTATTTGTTGGATCCGAAGATTGATCAAGTACACGAAAATGTATCTTTTGTTTCTTCATTAAATCATAAAGAAAAACTTGACAAAGTCAGTGGTTTTTTATGAGATTAGAGTGTAAATTTACTGACTGGCTGATCAACAACAATGATGTATCTAACGATTCGAATGAAAATTCAAATGATCCCGATGTTATCGAGAACCTCGACAATATCGCCCGTAAAATGGGAATCAATCAATCAAATAACAATTCCCCGTCCATGGAGTCCACTGATAGTCAGTCTCAATATAGTCACGACGACTTATTCGCTGATGTATCGATGACCGAGTCGATAACCGATGATGTGTCTAATGATTCAAATAAAAATTCCAATGAAACCGACCAATCAAAGGAAGAAACCGAAAAAGGCTCTGCTGAGAAACAACAACTGGATACAATCTACATAAACGTACGTATGACATAAACGTATCAATATGCACAGTGGATAGAGTGTTTCGCTACACTTTAAAAGATGTTACGTTGGTGCCTGAGCAAAGAAACTGCACTTCAATAGTTAGGCTCAGAACAGTATATGGTGCAAACTTTCGATCATTAGAAGTTATTAATGATGCAAAAAACTTTATATTTTTGATGTAGAGCGCTTTACTGTTGTTACTTGTCCAAATCGTGGTAGAAGTCACATTTGAAAGAGCATTAAATGGCGAAAACCTTAAACAATGCCTTCAAGAAATTAAAGAGTGTTACATTATCAAAGGTATTGAAAACCAAATATTTATCATGGATAATGTTTGAATTCATCATTATTGTAGCTTAATGGATGATGAAGAAATGTGTCAAATGGCTCTAACGTATTTGTCACCTTATTCCCCCTTTCTTAAACCTTTTGATAATATAATTTCTGTATGGAAGAATAACGTTATTAGAGGTTGTCAACGAAATGAAGCAGAATTTCGAAGATTAATTGTTGATAAGTTCAATGATATATCAACCAAAAGTTGCGGTGCATTCTACCTAAAGGTGCTTGGATATCTTCAAATGACTGAGTTTTAAAATTTTAAAAAGTCGTTCCTTCCTTTTTACACAATGTTTTTTGCATTTATATATTTTATGAATGAGACATTTTGTGTTTAAATTTTTGTTATTAAATTGCTTACAAAAATTATGAAATAGTTCGAAAACCCCTATATTTATTTATTGGCGGACAAACAGTTACCCACACGGACGTTTTCCCACATGAACAATTGGCAGAAATCATATTTATTATCTAAATTTTCTTTTTTTAATATCCGTATTCTTACTTATTTTATTCATTAAATGCATCTTAACAGCCCTCATAAAATTTTAAAAATAAGCTACAAAATTTCAATAAACAATAGAATAAAGTTGATGAATGAAAAGATGAGACTTTTGGGACAGAAATTCGATATTCGTCTTTTTTTATCATATACCTTACCCCATTCATTCGTTTGATTAATCTCTACTTGATTTTGATTATTTTGATCTTCGGAAGAATTCTAATATAACGGATTCAATATTTTTCGCCCCAAGGTGATCGAACAGTGAATGCGTTTCGTTGGCGATTCCTCACTGCGTAATGGTAGTTTTGTAAAATCATTCTTCAAGACACTTTAAAGTAAAATTTTAATATGTAATCAGAATAACAAAAATATATATTAATAATATAATGATATTTATTAATTTTCATCAGATTTCGAAAGAAGTATCGGAATTTTCGAATTTAATTTTTCGAAATAAAGTCCAAAATGAAAATATTGAAGGGGCACATCTTGTTCCAAGTTTTGAGAACGCCATGAAAGAAGATCGTCGATTTTTATCAAGTGGAAAATTGATTTTAGTTTTCATTACCTTTTTCATTTCGTTTCAATATTTCACACTTTACGTTGGTAATGGACAGTCTCATTTAGAAGAAAGATGTTTCTTTTATTTTTTGAGGCTTCTATTATCAATTAAATTACCTAAATGTTTAATTAATTCCTTTTAAAGGTTTTTTCGATAATTAGTATAACATAAAATTGAACATATATTATGATTTTTTTTCGGAAAAGACTTAATAGTTTACAGAGATAATAAAGTAACTTGCAAGGTATAGGATGGTCATGAATAAGTTTTAATTGTTTATCTTTTCATTATTTTTATTTTTAATTTTTCAACTTCTTAAGTCCAGTTGGCTCAAAGTCTTAAACTTAAACAAAGTATAAACATAAATCTTGTTTTCTTTGATTTACCTTCTGGTGATGACAAGGTCCGGAAAGAAGATTCGAAGGCACCAATAACCATAAAGATACAGTTATCACTGATTTTACGCATCAAGGTTTGAATATGAACGATCTCAGAGAGTTTCATCAGGTGGTCAGTGCTCGTCTTGTAGATCTTCATCACTGATGCACTTCTGAAGATTAATTAATCGAAATTTGCAGTGCAAATCAAATACATTGATCCATTTATATGGGGATTCTCTGGACTTTAACCCAGAAAGAAACTTATGGCATCTATCAAATTTAACTTTTAACGAACCATTTCGACTGATCATCACCATAAATCAATGCATCATTTGCTAATCATGTTGGTTTTAAAAGCAGCAACAATATCCGCCTAAGTTTCACACTTTTCAATGTCGATTCTAATTAATCAGTCATTATAGCTCTCTAAAATTGCCATTAATTTATCGAGTCCTCTCAATCTTTCACCATAAAAATCGATTGCACACACAAAATCGACTATTAAATTTGTTATTACAGCACCAATTTTGTCATCCATTTTCAATTTACTACTCACGATTATAGAAAATAACAAGAAAATTTCTCAGAAAAAAACTTTTTATTTTATCACGGACAATTCGATTTTATTTAATTTATAATTCTTTCACAAAAATTCCAGCAACTATTTTCAAAATCATAATAGAATTTCAGTCAAGTACACAAAAACTCTCAAGATAATTTATCAACTGTTTATAAGGTTCGTTCTTTGTTGGATATTAGATATTTTACTTATTTAAAATATTTAATATATGCTTTTTTGATAAATATTTTGTTTGAATATTAAAGATTAAACAGTGTTTTGAAAATAAACTTTTCGCATGTTATAATGGTTCTTACATTGGACCCTGTAAAAAACCCTTTTTCTCCTAAATATCTGGGGCTATACTTGATCATTTCGGTCAGAGGTTGGTCGCCAGCCCGTTCCAAATCCACCTGCAACTCGAAAGGCAGACTAGCCTTTGATGCTAACATCTTCACCTGAGACGCATATTCATCGATAGTCTCGCCTTCCTAATACTATTTGACAAATACAAAATTTTTTGGTCCCTTCACACGGCTTCAGATGCAAGAGTGCGAGCTTTCAATGCGCGGGCACGAATCGGCTTCCCTCTGAGAAATAAACAGTCATGATTCTTTGTTCCGTCATTCTGGAGAATTTTGGCAGTATAAACGCACTTAGTGCAACGGGGAAATTGGCAATGAAATATTCCACTATCCGTTATATTATCCAGCCGAAAATTCAGCACCTCAGTTACACCGACAGACACTGACATATCATGTTCCGCATTCAAGTTCAAAG
>MQRK01202944.1:3133-15276 GCA_001938485.1 Girardia tigrina
TAGACATTTGTTAATTTAAATGTAATTTAAATATATTTTTTTGTATATTTTTTTATTCATTTGCATTTTTCCATTAAATTATCTAAATTATGCTTTATATTTAAAATTATAAGATTTATAAAATTTTTGAAATATTTTTTCAGTGTAGAACTTTTTTAATTGAAAACAAAAATTCAATTTCTAAAAATATTTATTGATTTTTTAATTAAATTTAATGTATTTTTTTACTTTGGTAATTGTTAAAAGAAATTTTTGAAAAATATGATTGATTTTTGTAATTTAAAATAAATTTATTAAAATATTTTGATTAAAAATTTTATAAAAAATTAATTGAAAAATTTATGAAATTTGTATGTTTTCTCATAAATTTTTAATCAAAATATTTTAATAAATTTATTTTAAATTACAAAAATCAATCATATTTTTCAAAGGTTTCTTTTAACAATTAATAAAGTAAAAAAATACATTAAATTTAATTAAAAATTGTATATTGTTAAATGGACATTATATTATCAATTGGTCCTAATATAACGTGTGTATGTTGTGTGTGCAGGTGTGTATGAATGTGTGTTAAGGGGTAGAAAATATTTTTTCATATATTTTCTATTCTCAAGTGGACATTTTATTATCAAATGGACATTTGAGTAAGTATGTTTGTTAAATTAACATTTTGATTGGTTAAATTGTATATTTCTTTCAATTTTAGATATGGATTTACTATCAAATGGACTTTCTATATAATTAAATGGACCTCACTGTACATCCTATTTTTCTTTATTAACGACTGGATACAAAAAATTGTAAAACTACGTTATTGAAAAACTCCTTAACAACTAAAAAATCATATTTCATATAAATATTCATAAGGAAAACAATTTATGACTCAAAGGGTTAAATTTAGCCGCGTTAACTGATGAATTTCATTATACACTGCTATAAATCCGTTCCTGGTAATTTTGTCCACGTTAAGCGATGGTCACGGCTAAGTGGATTGTACTATATTTATAAATACAAACAATATTTTTATAGGATTATAAAAATCATATTACAATTTATTTCAAATAAATGCAAATTATATTCAACAATAACAGAAACGATGAATCTATTTTTTAATTTAATCCAAAAGTCGATAATCATTGATTTTATATTATTATTATTATAAATTGAAGAAATAAAGAATTCGACGACCCCTCATCCAGACTTGATTATGGTGGTTAGTAATTTCTATTTTGTATTATTTTTTTGATATTTTAAATCGAATGAGATAAAAAAACGAAAGAAATATTTCAATTTTCTTAACTCAATGTTGATTTTTTTCATTTTTTTGTAAAATTTATTTATTCTTATTATAAGAAAAGAGAAATTATCAGTCTCCATATCGGGCAAGCGGGAATCCAGACTGCCAATTCCATGTGGGAATTGTATTGTCTGGAGCATCTAATAGATCCAGATGGTTTTCTAATAGACATAAAACACGTTGACGATACGAGTTACGAAACGTTTTTTGAAAAAACCAACAGAATGCGATTTGTGCCAAGGGCATTGTTTTTTGATACAGAAAACATTTTAATAGGTCTGTCGTAAAATTCGATTTTTTTAATTATTGTCGCTTGCATTGTTTTAAACATTTTTGTTTACTATTTATTCAATATTAAACTTCTCTGATTTGTTTACAACCTTTTTAAATTTGATATTATAATCAAATGTTTATAATTGATAAATATTAGGTTAACAAAAATGTTCTAATGCACCATAGAAAAAAACATTTTGTTGCAGATACACTAATACCAGTGGCGTGTGATAGGTATACACAAACATACTTTTGTACGTATTCATAATTATTTAATAAAAATTGTAGAAAAATATTTAATTCAAAACAAATCATTAAAAATAAATATAGTTTCATAACTAGTATTATACCTGCTCTTCGATTTGGGGTACAGCTAAATAATTGTGTTAAATCACACCAAACACTATTAAATCACTTGCACCAGTTGGATTTTGAGCACAAGAAGCCAAGACTATATTGGCATGAAATAACTTCTTATCCTATGCTACCAGCAGAAAAGAAATTTGCAGTAAATTGCTCGAAAATCGTTCCGACGATCGTTTTTGGCAAATGATTGTCACATCAGATGAAAAGTGTTAGTACCTTGTCGATCACTAACGAGACAGATTTTAGATTCAAAAGAGTCAATGGCCTGTATTTGGATGATTAGTTTTTATTGTGTAATGAATATTTTTCAACAATACATATTTTTCTCTATGGTACATTAGAAAGTTTTGCCAAACCTAATAATAACACACATATATGTATATAAATAAGAAATTTTGTTTTGCATTTTCTAAAAGATAATCTTTGGACATGTTTCTATCAGGATGTTTGAACATCGTCAGCAACTTAATATTAGGTTCTCAAGTACGTGACTTGTATGCATGATTCAAATAAATTTAAATAGTTATAATCTGACAATGACTTCACATTTTGTTGCTAAAGTTGTTTTTGTTTGAATTCTACATTTCTTTGTTATTGAAAACATCAATAAAACATTAAAAGTATTTATAACTTATTTTAATAATCAATATTTTAGAAAATGAAAAAGGCATTAATTCAAACTGTTATAAAGTATGAGTTCCTACGTGGAACATCAGCATCAGAAACCATATGAAATATCAATAGTGTATTCAGATACAACGTGAATACGCAGCACACAGTCTCAAATTGGGTCAGTAAAATTGTGCAAGATGCTTTAAGCTCAATAATGAGTCTCGGGGTAGCTCAGTGACACAGGCAGACAATGACGAACTGAAGGTAACCTTTGAGTCGGATCTTTTACAAAGTGCTATTGATTTATCAGTAACATTTACTGTTACAAATCAAACAATATTGAACCACTTGGCTGAAATTTTTAAAGTTAAAACGTTTAATAATTGGATTTTACATGATTTAAATGAAAGCAGAAACAAAAGCGTTTGGATGCTTATTTGATGATGCTTTCTCATTATAAATTTGATCACTGTTTTAATTGAATCGTCACTTGTGATGGATTAATTTTGATAATCCAAAATATTCAACAAGCTGGATGGAGAAGAATGAAGCACCAAAATACATTTTTCAAAAGAAGCCGATGGTGAGTGTTTGGTATTCTTCCGTAGGTGTAATGACTTCATGAAATCTGATTGGTCGATCACGGCAGATGACTACAACAACCATTTCGAAATTATGATATATAAGGAATTTATAGATTCTCGCCCACCAATTTTTTTTTCAAATGACATCAACAAGCTTCCGCTCAAATGAAAAAGTGTATCAATAATATGGGTACATACTTTGATGAATGATATAATATTTGTATTGGTACATTATCAATTAACTTTGACTTTAGTTCTACAAATATCATACTTGAAGACATAATATTTTCAAAATTCTGAAGCATATATATTGTTAGGTTCGAGGTTTTCTCTAGAGACCATATTTAAATTTAAACTCAAATTAAAATTTACATAAAATTACATAATTTCAAAATTTAATTTCTGTCAATTTTTTTCGGACAAATTATCGTGAAAATTTTTTTCTTTACACCAAACGTTACTGTCGCCTAGTAATTTTTAAACCGATTACACAGAATTCGAAAATCATTTTCTTCATTTATCTTTTTTAATTTTAAATTATGTTCAGAAATATGAGATAATGGGAGGCATTGTTAATACGATTAATAGATCAAAAAATTAATATTCAAGATTCACACTCAACTTCTCTGTTAAACATTTTAAAATAAAGACTTTATGACATAATTAATTGCATAATCATCATTTTCATATAAAAGCTGCAAAAAGTAATGTTAATTTAGTTTAAAGATTGTGAGTAATCCGCTGAAATTAATAACAATAAATTATACAAAAATGGCTTTCAGTTTCAGTTAATGAAAAACATTTTACTTTACATTTAGTTCAGTATACGAAGGCTTTGAATCCTCCGAAATATTAGAAAATTAAAATATTAATGCTTTCATTTTGAATTCGAAATATGTTTTAAAGGATTTTAAAAGTAACGATAATTTTAGGGGATATTATATGTTCGAAACTCCCACATTCCATGGTTTCATGACTTATATTTTAATGTATTGTGTGTGTAAGTATATATTTATATACATTTAATATATATTTTTATACATAGTTTATATATATTTATATTTTTGTTAAAAGTTTAAAACATTGAAAGTTTGATTTTTTAAGTAGTAAAAAGTAGCTGTATAAAAGTTATTTTCTTTGGGTAATTCACGAGTAATTTTATTTTTAGGTAAAATTATATGTGAAAGGTTCTTAAAATTGATAAAGTAAAGTTTAACGGTTAAATGATGAACTGGGTCTAGCCAGACCCAATGCATGTTTGTCACGTCGTATATCTCAGGAAGAGTTTGCTAAAAAAGTAAAATTATTTCGTATGCGTACATATTCAGTAGCAAATATCACACATTATACCCACATAGTTACAATCCATCTGAGAGTTTCATAATTCCAACATGGCTACTAGTAATCATCGTCAACTATCAGCCCGTGCTACTCGTGCTCGTGCTCGTGCCGATATAAATATTGGGTATGCGAAAGAATGAAATGAAGGTATATGCGAATCCTGATGACATTGCTGCAGCTAATGAAGAACAAGACAAAGATGAAGAGATCAAGACAGTCTCAGATAGTTTATCAAGTGATGATGATGAAGAATTAGACGCAAGCATTTTAAAAGTAATATCAGAGGAAGGTTTCAGTGACGATGAAGAAGAGGATTTTCAGCTTGCAACTCCAGGACTTCTAACTTCTTGTGGTTTGTAATGGATACTGCAAATAGATCAGCCACATACACCAGATAGACTAGTAGCACAGAACATATTTCGTGTACCAAATGTTGGTCTGGCAGTAGGATTTCATCCTAACTCAAGTTTGGAAGCCTTCAAAGCATTTTTCGGAAACTGTCTAGACGAGACTCTTTTACACACCAATCGTGAAGGTTGTCGAATAGCTGCTGCTAAATGTGTCACTTGGAAATCTGTGTCTGTTGTAGAATTTGATGCCCTTATTGGTATTCAGTTCATTGCGGGAGCATTGAAGGCGTGTCATCGGGATGCTCGTGAATTATGGGATTTGAAGAATGGAAACCCTATTTTTCGTGCGACAATGAGCTTCGAACGTTTCCAACAAATAAAGGCCGATCTAAGATTTGAAAACAAGTTGAGACGAGACCGCGCTGATCCATTAGCCCCAATTCGAAAAATAGTTGAACTATTCAATCAAACTTGAAAGTGCTTTACATCCCTGCTTCACTTTTATGCATAGATGAACAACTTGTAGAGTTCCACGGCCGAGTGCCCTTTCAACAATATATTCCTAGCAAACCCGGCAAGTTCGGAATAAAATTTTTTTGGATAACCGACACTGAAAACAGTTTTCCCCTTCGTTATGTCATCTACGTTGGAAGGGATACGCTACCAGAAGATGAATGATATATTCGTCTTAGTGAAGCTGTGGTAATTTATCTGTCTAAGAACTATAGTTGGAGCAGGACGAAATATCACGATGGATAATTGGTTTTCGTCTGTAAATCTGTCTGATCGCTTTGAACCTTCTCAGACCAGCATGGTTGGAACAGTCCGTAGCAGCAGGAGCGATATTCCGCCGGCTGCTAAATCAGTTCAATGAAAGGCTTCGTGGAAGGCTTCAAGGAAAGACTCGTGGCATTACTTGGCTGGCAACAAAGTGCTCTGCTCCTACTGGGACAAAGCAAAAGCTTCAGTTGTTCTGCTCTCCACCAAACATTCTATGGACGACACGCTGCAGGGTTGAAGCCAAAAATTGTAGAATGCTACAACACGACGAAGTCAGGCGTGCACAACTTGGACAAGTTAGTTTGCACCTTTCGCAGCCTAAGGTAACCTTACAGCATCTTCATTACTCTCGATGATATCATTATCATCGCTGCCATGCAAGCCAGTGATGCCTCCGACGAGTATCCCTTCAAAAGAGACTTGGGATATGACCTGGCTCTTCAACTTGTTCGCCAACGCTCCCAGCAACGTCATCTGGCAAGGGCTATCAAAATGGATGTTCGCTTCGTTGGTATAGAATCAGTGCCTGAAGACAACCATGGAGCTTATGCTGACCAGCATGGGCGACAACTCTGTGAGATTTGCCGGGACGCAGGAGTCAAATATCGCAAAACCCGCTTCAAGTGTGCGGAATGTGCCAAAGTAATTTGTTTTGGACATGCGGAAACAGTTCATTACTGGCCTGACTGTAGGCGCTTACTGTTGGATTAATTTCATGAAATTCTACAAGCATTTGACTGTTTTTAATTATTCTAAATGTTCAATTACTTGGAAACAATAAACCATAATAAACAGTAATTTTGTGTAATTTATTGTTCTTCTTGTATTTATGACTTCTAAAATCATAAATAAACATGCCATACTACTTGGAATAATTGGTATTATAATTCGAATGACACAAAATGAAATTACAAAATAATATATATACAAACACTGGTTGAAAGTCACTAATATCCATAACTTATACACATGGGTCTGGCTAGACCCAGGTTCATCATTTACCTAGTATCAAATTGGAACATGTTTAACCGCTAAACATTGCAAGCGACATTATTATATATAATTTAATTTAATTTTTGTTATAATGTTTTAAGATGAAATTATCTGTGGAGCCTACGGTCAATTGTATCATCCTTGTCAATTGATTAAGGGTTGTGAAGATGCTGCTAATAATTTCGCTCGGGGAAGTTTTACCGTTAGCAAACAGCACATTCCGACGATTTTAGAAAGAATAAGAAAAACTGTTGAAAATTGTAATTACACCGAGGGGTTTATGGTAACACATAGTTTGGGTGGAGGAACGGGGTCTGGATTTACCAGTATTTTAATGCACGCTCTACAAGCTGAATACGCTAAATTTAATAGACTTCAAGTTCCGGTTTTTCCTGGACAGGTAATGTCCACTGCGGTAACTGAGCCATATAACTCGATATTGCACATTCATTCAACCATAGAAAACGTTGATTTGTCTCTCATGTTCGGTAATGAGGCTCTTTTTGAATTATGTTCGAATTTGCTTTTTAATGAGACCTCTAGTTACACAAACATAAATCGAATAATCGCTTTAATCGTGAGTTCAGCTACCGCATCGATGAGATTTCAAGGTCAACTTAATAACGATATCGGCGAAATGCAAACTAATCTCGTTCCCTACCCTCGGATTCATTATCCTTTGATGAGATACTCGCCGATATTGCATCATCAGAAAACCAAACATATAAAACCATCCATTGCCGTCATTACAAAAGATGTTTTCACGAAAAAGTATCAAACGATTAAAACTGATTTGGGCAGTGGTCGGTACATTGCCGTAGTTTTAAACTACCGAGGAATGGTCTCACAGAGAGAGATTAACCACACGATTCAAAGGATGAAATTAAAACAGGAATTGGATTTTGTAGATTGGTGTCCCACGGGTTTTAAGATTGGTCTTAATAATACGTTGCAAACTGTGGTTCCAGAATCGGAAATTGCAAATTTCGAGTACTCGGTATCGATGATTGCAAATACAACTTCCATTAAAGATTCCTGGACTAGATTGAGTCGAAAATATATTTCTCTTTATAATAAAAAAGCTTTTGTTCATTGGTATGTTGATGAAGGAATGGAGGAATTTGAGTTTGAAGATGCTTATGAAAATGTGTTGACTTTGATTGAAGATTATAACGAGTGTTGTCTAACGACTGCTGAAATCGATCGTCTTTTAAAATCAAGGAAAGATAAACAAGACAAACTTGCTCAAGGGAAAATATTACGAAGAGAGTCACCGGAACGAAGACCGAAAACTGAAAGTAGTTCCCGAATATTGGTTAGGCGACATAGTAGTAGGTCCGGTGTTCCAAAAGGTTTTAAACGAATAAGTCATCGTCGACTTAAACAAAAATCCAGTGAAAGAGAAAGTAGAACTCCCTCAAAGCTCGAGAAAAAACTCGTCTCTCATAAGACTGCAAGTCAGTTGGCGAATACAGCTATTTTACGAGCTTCATCGAGTGTTTCAATGGCCAAATAATTCCATTGAAATCGGATCATGATTCTATTATTTTTTTCTTTGCAAAATATCAACCAAAAATAAATTGATCAAAATATAATTTTCGGTTTTTTGTGCTTTATTCAATTATTCCTAAAAATGATATTTTGAATGCATTTATTTTTTTAACAAATATTATGAATTTATATGAATAGTGATCAGTAATATAGTGCGTTAACTGATACACCTGAAAGCTGTATCAGCTGCGGAAGCCTTTCATGGTATCAGCACATTCAATCCCAAACAGCGAAATAAGAATATTAGAGAACTTTCTAAAGGAAAATCGTTCTTTCAAAAAGAAGGAAGAAAACCAGCTGGATTGAAAAAAGAAATTAAAAGAGCACCATGTTGGGATTTACAAAAGGGTTTCTGCAAAAGAGGAAATGTGTGTAGATACATACACGATCTACCAAAGGAAGAATTTCCAATCAAATGTAAATATTTCGAATCCGGCAATTGAAGATATGGAAATAATTGTAGAAACCTTCATATAAAGACAAACGACTCGAATCCTGATCAAAATTCAAAATTAGAAGAGAAAGAAGATAAGAAAGTTACTGAAGGAGAATTCTCCCAAATTCCGAAAGGAGGTACGTTTGTAGCTGATCTATCAAAGATAGATGAAATCTGTGTTTCATTAAGAATCGTTCCTGTTTACCTTTAAATGAAGGAACCAGACTCACAGTAAACCTGCTGCTGGACGATGCCCGTACGAATTCTTTCATTAATAGGAATGTTGCCGACGAATTAAACTTAGAAAGAAAAAATCAAGACATCAATATTCAAGTTCTGAACGGGATCAAATCATTAAAAGCAAAAAAGGTAAACGTTGGACTGCAATCTATAGACGGTTGTGTGAATCAAATGTTTAATCTCTTTGTAGTTGAAAATGTAACAGGTGAATTAAAGGTTTGAAATTGGGAAAAAAATAAAAGGAAAATTGCCACATTTAACTGGTATTCAGTTTGAAAATATTAATAGAAATTATGGAGTCAATCGCATATTAAGAGCTGACTATCTAAACTTACAATACTCGATAAAAGAAGTTAAAGGATTACCAAATGAACCGATAGCTCGCCTAACACCTCTCGGATGGACTTTTGTCGGAAAGGCTCCGAAAAAAGAAATCATAAAAGGATCAATTTTGCAAGATGCTTCTTTACTAGGGAGCAAGAGACGGAAAATGATTTACAAAGATTGTGGAAATTATAAGATGTACTCGATCGAGTTGATAATGGAATAACTGTGAAAGAGAACGAATTATTAGATCATTGTATCATAAATGTTAGCTACAATGGAGAACGGTTCACAGTAGGAATTCCGAGGAAGGAGGCAAATTGGAAGCCACAGAACTACGGATGCAGTCTGTTTTTTAGTCTGTTTCGTCGGTCGCTTCGCTCGCTCATTACAGGCTAAAAAAACCGCTCAATTTGTTTGTTTCGGCTTAGTTTCGGCCTTTTTCTCGTCGCTCGCTCCTCGAAATCAGCCTCACACGCCTCACTCACTTCTTTCGCTCGGGTAAAACCGGCCCGGGGATAGCCATAATCATACTACTCAGGTAAGCTATAAATTATAACCATAAAAATTTCTTAAAAAAAGAAACCTTAAAAATTAACTTTTTTTAAAAACAGAAAAAATATAAATCAAACAAAAACAAAAAGCGTGATACGTTTTATGATTAGTGGTTATACGGCGCATTATATTGTGTGTGAAGGGTTACTCAATCCTAAATTAAAAACTCTTACTGACATTGAAGACTATCGCGATCTGATGAATGATGCCAACACATTTAATGATGTATATAGAACCGTTGTAATTGGAGAAGAAAAACTTACCCCATATGACGATAATGATGAAAACTTTATATTTATCATAACTTAAAATATAAATATATATATATATAAGAAAAAATATAAAAAATATGGATTTACAAAAGTTTTTATTTAAATATGGTATCGATACAACAACTAATTTTGATTTTAAAAATATAGCTAAAGATCTAGGTTTACGCATTAAAGTTGTTATGCGTGATGAACTTTGCCAACCTTTAGCAGAAAAAAATCATTATAAATCTAGACTCATCGGAAAATAAAGGCAGTCATTGGGTTTGTTTATATAAAAATAAATACTATTTTGATCCTTATGGTGTTTTACCAATAAAAGATGTGGAATGTAAAATGTATAATACGTTACAAATTCAACCTGATGATACAAAAATGTGTGGACAGTTATGTTTATATGTTTTATATACTCTTGAAAAAAGTGAAGATTTTGAAGATATTATTTTAAATACCTATGAAGAGATGCAGGATATTTTAAATATTTAGCTATAAAAATGAGTTCTTTTTTTCCAACGAATCGATTTGGGTCAGCTGGATAAAGTGGATTAAATTTAGAAGATACTGATGCAAGATATATAAATGAAAGAGGAGATAAGATGAAGGGAAATTTAGATATGAATGGAAATAAAATTACTAATGTTTCTCCACCAATTGAAAATAATGAAGTTGTAAATAAGGAATATTTCCAAAATAAAGTAAATAAAATCAAGGATAAATCCAACACAGATATTGATAAAACTAAAAAAAAGATATTGATATAACAAGAGAAGACATTAAGAATAAAGTAAATAAAGATATTGATAAAACCGAGAAGGCATTACAAATATGATAAATGACCAAGTTGCAAATAAAGAATATATCAATAACATAAAAGATGAAATTATAAAACAAATAAAAGCTGAACTTAATAACAGTTTTCAATCTCAAATAAATGAATGTATTAAAAATATCGAAAAACAAAAATAGGTTATATTTCTCCAAAGAGAAGAAAAACTATATAATGAAATGAAAAAACATCATTCAAATCTTCGAAAAGCTTATATAAGTTTGATTCCTTCACGCTATGAATTCTTACTTCGACATATTACACACCCATGGAATACATATTCAAGAAAAGATGAATTTATTTATTTTCCAGGATTTCGATTAGAACCAAAATACAGTTTTAATTTTATAGACAATCTTCCAAAAGAATGCACAATATTTCTGGTTGTTGAAATTTTAGATAATATTGGTTTAATATATATCCTAAAAGATAATAAATATATATTTTCTTTATTAAATATTGGTATTTTAGATTTGTATAGTATGGAGGTCAAACCACTTGAACTAAACAAAAAATATTCAATTGTTATTCAAGTACAAAATCACACAATTAAAGATTTAAAAATCACCAATGATGTATTAAGAATGTTAACATCCTTTTCAAAACCCAAAATAATATTTGACAAACTTGAAATGTGAAATGGAAATGGTATTATATATGATTTTATTAATCATGATACAATTCTTGAAGAATTAAAAATCAATGAAATTATTTCATCATTAAATGAAATTCATAAAATTATCTCCTACAAATGGAAGAAGAAGAAGAAAGAATATATCCACAAATATACCCAACGGTGAAAGCATCTGCTCCACCATCTAATTTAGAAAATAATAAAGTCGACGGGCTTTCACCCTACACCAACGGTGTAAATGAGTTTTTATTAGAAAAAAAGAAACTAGAAGAAAAGTTAAAACACTATAAAAAATAAGAGAGATGGACTCGAGCAGATTCGGGAATTAAAATTGCTTGTCTCCATAACAGGAGTTTTAGTGACATCTATTTTAGGAGGATTAACTCCAGTTATTGTAGTGCCAGCTATTGGAATTGTAACTGGTGTTGTTGGTGGATTTAGTGCTATACAACTATTTTTTATCAGAAGGCGTTTCAATTGGAGTAACAAGTAAAAAGAAAAAGATTTATCGAGAAGTTTGTGAACAATTAGTGTTGAGAATAAATAAACTATAAATAAATATTAGGTTCGTCGAAAAATATTGGCGGTTTTGAGACACAAACTTCAAAGACATGCAAATTCACAGAAACAAAAGTTTATTAATCAAAGTATGAACCGTTGGCATCAATACATTTTTGCCAACGAGAAACAAGTTGTTTTATTCCATCAGCAT
>MQRK01202974.1:18579-45171 GCA_001938485.1 Girardia tigrina
TATCGGGATGGTCCCTTCTAACTACCAGGATCTGAGGCGAGAGGAAGCTTATTGGACGTACTGCATCAGAAATCTGGAAGGGGAAGTGAGGCGATTTTGGGAGCTTGAAGAACCGTGGCAGAAAGAGGAACGGCCTCCGAATGATAAAGTGGTTTGGCAGAAAAGTCTAGAATCAATGCTTTAGAACGAAGGTCGTTACCAAGTGAGCCTACCATGGAAAGATGGAATTTTGGAACCGGAAACAAATATGGAAATGTCCAAGAAACGTCTGACTTCTTTAGAAAAAAAGATTCGCTTCCGACAAGATTCTGAAAAAGGAATATACACAAATTATCGACGATTATGTTAGAAAGAGTTATATTAGAAGACTAAACGAGACTGAAACGTTAGAGACAAAGTGGTGGGTTNNGCATTTTCCGGTGATACGGCGAGACAAGGAAACCACAAAGGTACGATTAGTTTTTGATGCTGCAGCAAAGGTTCAGGGGTCAAGCCTGAATGATTTGTTAGAAACCGGACCAAAATTACAAAGAGATATTGTCGAAGTCCTTCTAAAATTTCGAAAACATAAAGTGGCATTAGTTAGCGATGTTTCCGAAATGTATTTACAGATCAGAGTAAAACCAGAGGATCGCAAATATCTACGGTTTCTCTGGAGAGTAGGTGGAGAGTTAATCACTTACGAGATGGAAAGGGTGATGTTCGGTTTGAATGCAGCTTCATTCATAGCTCAGTTAGTAGTCCAAGAAGGGGCAAAAAAATTGGTCGAGAAGTACCCGAGAGCAGTGGAGACAGTAGTAAACTCCACTTACATGGATGACAGTCTGGATTCGGTAGAGACCAGCGAGATGGCTATCGAGTTTAGAGCTCAACTGTAGGAGGTTTGGAAAAGTTTGGGAATGAAAACGGGAAAATGGTTAACTAACTGCCGAGAGGTTATGAAATAGATTCCAGAAGACCAAAGATCTGAACGGTTTGATTTGGAGGACAAAGAGAAGTTATCTGTAAAAGCCTTGGGAGTTCGCTGGAACCCGGCTGATGATAAGTTTGCCATAACTTCCATGATTAATGAAGAACTGGTCATAACGAAGAGAAATTTCCTGAGCGTCGTGGCCAGGATTTTTGACCCTATGGGTATGATTTGTCCATTTGTCATTAAGGCAAAGATGATTATTCAAGAAATTTGTATTGAAGGAGCAGATTGGGATGAAGAAGGTTCGGAAAATATTCAAAGAAAGGCACGACAATGATTGCGAGAGTGTCAAGACCTCAAATCAATACGGATATCAAGATGTTTAATCCAAGGGAATGGGGATCACTATCATCTCCATTGTTTCGTGGATGCATCGGAAAGGGCTTATGGAGCTGTTGTATACCTCAGAGAGATGTTGGAAGAAAAACCACGCGTTGTTTTAATCATAGCAAAATCTAAAGTGACGCCGATTCGCTCTGTTAGCATCCCAAGATCGGAGTTGATGGCAACATTATTTGGAGCTCGACTAGTGAAGAAAGTAGCCGAAGTCTTACGAGTTGATAAAAGTAAGATATATTACTGGACCGATAGTCAGAATGTCTTGCATTGGATAAATAATCGTTCGAAAACTCTAAAATCATTTGTAGCTAATCGCGTCGGAGAGATTCAAGAGTTAACTTTGATAAATCAGTGGAGATATATACCGACAAAAGCCAATACTACAGATCATTTGTCTAGACTCTAGAGGACTGAAAACAGATGACCTCAGAAATTGGGAGAACTGGTTAACGGGTTCTCCTATCTTATATGAATCAGAAGAGACATGGAAGTCTTGGAAGAATGTTGATTTGGATCGTATGCTACTGGAAGAGAAAACGAAGTGGTTGTTCATGGTCGTAAATGAAGAGGAAGAGGAAGTAAATCAAAAATTCAATTATGACCGTTATAAATTCGAGTCATTCTCGACTTGGACAAGGATGTTGAAGGTACGAACCTGGGTAATCAGATTTATAACCAATTGCCGCAAGGAAAATGTTCAAAGAGAGAAAAGTAATATGTCAAAAGAGGAATTAGAGGAATGTAAGTTGCTGATCTTTCGCGAAGATCAAGATAAGTATTATCGCAAGGAGATGGAAGGTCTGACTAAAGTGGGTAAGGTACCAAGTAATAGCCCTCTGATGGAGATGAATCCTAAGATCGATGCAAATGGATTAATGAGGGCGAATTCTAGGTTAATGAATGCTGCTTTTTTAGATTGGGAGACTCGTTTTCTAGTGATTCTTCATAAAGACAGCTGGATAACGTGGTTATTGATAGGAGAGCAACATAAACGAGATGGACATTTTGGTGGTGTGGATCATTGTCTATCCGAAATCAATTGCAGATTTTGGATTAGAGGAGTTAGAAGCGCCATAAAAAGATATGTAAAGGAATGTCTGTTCTGTCAGCGAGAAAGGGCAAAAGGAGGGAGCCAAATTATGGCTCCATTGCCGTCCTTCAGAGTAATTGAACCTGGAAGACCTTTTGTAAATGTAACTGGGGATTATGCAGGTCCAGTGAGTGTTAAAATTGGGCGAGGCAAGGTTAGGGAGAAGAGATACATCTGCATCTTTAGTTGCTTACAGACCAGAGCGGTACATTTGGAAGTGGCCCAAAGTTTGGAGACGGACGCCTTCTTACGAGTTTTTACCCGGATGATAAGTAGGAGAGGAAGACCCAACTTAATGATCTCGGATAACGGGACAAATTTTGTTGGGGTGTTGAAAACCTTGAAAGACGTAGTGGAGAGAGCTTATAACGTCGATTGTTTGAAGGTGAATTCGGGGATAACTTGGATCTTTAATCCTCCGGGAACGCCACACTTCAATGGAGTCTGTGAAATAATGGTTAAATTAATGAAGAGAGTGTTGGGACGAATTTTGAAAAAGGCAGAAATGACTAATGAAGAGTTAAACACAGTGATAGTGCGAGTAGAAGGAATTCTGAACTCTCGACCAATATACCGGATTAGCCAAGATCCGAAGGATGAGAATGCTCTGACACCAAATTGTTTTTTAAGACGTGGGCTAGAGACCGGAGAACAAGATCTAGAGCCAGCGGATACAGCTTCCCTTAGGTTAAGATGGAGGAGAGTGCAAGAACTGACACATCATTTCTGGAAGCGTTGGAGACGAGAACGCGTTGTTGCGTGGAGGAAAAGATCAAAGTGGAAAAAGGAAATGAAATCGTCAGAAAAGGGAGAATTGGTATGGCTGTTGGATAGTAAGGATGATCTTGGA
This sequence comes from Girardia tigrina, assembly GCA_001938485.1. Classification (NCBI taxonomy): domain Eukaryota; kingdom Metazoa; phylum Platyhelminthes; order Tricladida; family Dugesiidae; genus Girardia; species Girardia tigrina. The sequence goes on from MQRK01202974.1 coordinate 21,832, forward strand.
AAGTGTAGGCTGGCTCGAGTGACAAAGGTTTTTGAAGGAGCTGACCAAAGGGTGAGAGCAGTAGAAGTACTCGCTGACGGGAAAAGAATGATAAAGAACATAACCCAGATTTCTCCTCTCGAGCTACGTGATTGTTCTGATTCTCCTGCGTCAAATCAAGGGGGGGGAGGATGTTTCAGATTTAAATTAATATGAAAAAAATTCAAGAAATAATTAACATTGAAATTGGAATTTTGCATTCCAATTTCAATTCATTAAAATTATATAATATATATTTATATATGTATATGTATATACATTATATTCAGAAGTTAAAATTTTTATGGTTTAAAATTCGTTTGTTTAAACGAATTATTATAATTACAGTGCACTCTCAATTATCCGGGCTAATGCTGGGGAGGATGGACACGGTTAATTGAGAAACACGGTTAATCAGAATCATCAAATTTTTATTTTATTTTCGAATACAATATCATCTACACAACATAAATTTTTAACACATTATTTTTATATTCATTATTTATCAAGAAACCTAAAAAAATAAGTAAAAATATAATATTTTATCATAAATCATAAAATGAAACATCAATAAAACATCAAAATATAAAAAAATATACATAGTTTTATATATATACAAATTAAAAAAAATCTGTTATTTTTGTTTGTTTTTGACGTCTTTTTAAAGAAGTTCTAATTTCACATCTAAATATCCTTAAAGCCATAATATTATTATATTCTGTTCCCCTTTGATTAGCATACTCTAATAGTGTTTCTATACAATTTAATACCGTTTCATGGCTTACGTAACCACTGATGTCTTCTTCGCTTGAAGTATCACTCTCATTTTCTTCCTCTTGAGTGACAAGAGAAAGGATTTCAGGGTCATCCATGCATTGAAATCCGGGGTCATTCAAATCACGGTTGAGCCATTCTTCTATATTTTCTTCATCCACGTCTTTAAAATTCGCTAGTTATTTTGTAGTTATTACAAAATAAAATATTTCGCTAGTTATTACAAAAAAATAACTAATCTACAAATAACTAATTCGCAATTCATTAATGCGTCTTAAAATCGTCTTAGATAAAAAAATAATCAAACTAAATTTTTATTAAAAAATATTTATTTTCAGGCACGGTTAATCCGCAAACCGGTTAATCCGCGCACGATTAATCGAGAGTACACTGTATTCAGTTTTGATATCCAATAAAGATATATAAAGAAAATCGATTGCCTTGTCTAATTGTCTAATTTAATTGTCTAAATGCCTAATTTAAAAGAACAGATAACTTTACCTTTTGATTCTATTTTTAACGTGGATTATTTTACAAAGACATGTGGAGGCATTCATGGTCAATGGTATGAATTAAGGAGAATATTTCAAAATTGTGGAAACAGTATTGGAACGAAGTTTTGGAAAATAATCCCCAATGAACACGGAATCAAACCAACCACTGGTGTTTATGAAGGCGACTGTGATTTGCAATTACAGATAATTTAAGTTTATTTTACTTTTGGAATTCATGGAAAACGTGTGTCGATCAGCGTCATGGTTAAATTGAATAGTACCGCTCTCGATTATGTACTGAATTCGAATCTTGGGAAATTTTTTCAACCAGATTATCTCATCGGTGGTTCCTCAAGTGCTTCAAATAATTGCGAAAGATATACGGCCCTCTTCAGAGCCAAAAATCGTGATTGGACATTAGAAATGAATTGGATGATGTTTTTTAGCGAGTGGCAAGTCTGGTCAGTTGTTTGGCACATTACAACAAGAAGTCGACGATCAAGAGCAGAAAAATCCAGACGGAAATTATTGATGAATTGGACAGAAACAGCCGAAGCATCGAAAAATCCAGATATAACAATTACCTTCTATCAAAATTGTTGCAGAAAAAGATGTTTCGCAAAATCTAGTCAACAAACTACCAGATGAAGAGGAGATCAAACAATTGAGGACAATGATTGAACTGTTGAAAAAATTTGAAGAACTCTCCCACCTTGCAAGTGCAGAGAACGAGGTCTCTATAGTTCATGTCATTCTGAAGCTCTTTGATCTGAAAGACGAATTGCAGTCAATATCACATGATTTACCCAATCCCATGATGAAAGAAGTCGTTGATCATTACTTGTTGGAAATAAATGACAAATTTCCCGAATGTGGAGCTCAAGTTTTATAATATGCATATGTAAACATGTTAGATTCACGTTACAAAGGATCCAAATTATATGGCAATGAGCAAAGGTACCATATGACAAAAGTATCCCTGTAGGAAGCTGTGTTCAACATGTGCAAGACCGAACTTAAGAACACCCCCTCACCCCACACATCACAATCCTCCATTGATGGACATACAACAAGACACTAAAAAGCACAACAACTGCATACATAAGAAGGTCTTCATCAGTTTGAAGGTTCAAACTTTTGGAAAAGTGGTAGATAACCCGGAAGGGGTGACCTCCTTGATGGCGGAAATTAAGGCGGAATTAGAAAACTATTTAACAACAACACCGATTGCCGATAATGGTGACATACTTCGTTACTGGAAAAATGAAGCACTTATTTATCCAAAACTTACTCGCTTCGCAAGAAGACTATTGGCGATTCCAGCAACTTCCTTCAGCTCTGAACGAGTGTTTTCCAGAGCTGGAAATATATGTGGTGAGAGAAGAACAAATTTGTCAGCATCCAAAGTTGAAAAAACTTGTTTATATAAAAGAGAACTTAAGACAGATGAAGAAAATGAATAATGTGCCTTTTATAGTTTGATTCAATTTTCCAAAAATAAATTTGAAATTTTCTTGTTTCCTTTTTTGTAAATTTTCTTTGCCATTATTGTACACAGTAGCAAATATCAATGAGCAAATAAAAATTTAGATTTGAATTTAGCTGCTTTATATTTAAATGTTATTTTTCAATGCCTTGTTTAACGATGCAGGCGTTTGATGCATCGTTTAACGATGAAGGTTTTTCGATGCATCGTTAACTGTGCAGTCTTTCGATGCATTGTTTAACGATGAAGGTTTTTCGATGCATCGACTCATCATTAATCGATACATCGTCGCTCCATACAAATAAGTCAACAATTTTTTATGGTTTAGGTCATAGCGCTGGTAGTTTATCTCCAATTTAAAACAACCATTGACAATAACACAGAAACTTATCAGTGAGCAAATTTTTAACAGAACAATTATATTTTTGTATTGCATTCAAAAATTGTCAATGTATTTGTATTTGTATTGTATTCAGAAAATAACAATAATTATATGTTAAATGTCATACATTAATATGGGTTCGTATATGCTAAATCTAGCATGTATTGTTAAGAGAACTCACACATTTGACAGAACATTTATTACATTCACATTTCTTTTCATCTTTATGATGATCTTTTCTTTGCCATTATTGTACACAGTAGCAAATATCAATGAGCAAATAAAAATTTGCTTTCACTTAGATCCATCACTCAATTTTCAATATCTCTCATTATAATCTGAACTATACTTGAGAAAATTATTTTATTAGAAAATATTTAATTTAAATTTTATTGGCTTAAATAAAATATTTCTATAGTCATTTTTAAACATTAATTTGATTTTAATTATTTAAAAATTTATAAAAATAAAATCAATAAAATTATTTAAAAGTTGCAATAATAAAAATTAAAAAATTGAATATTAAATCTAAATTTAAATAAATTAGTTTCAGATTATAAGAATTAAAATATTGATCATCCAGCTGATTAGGAGAGGCACAATCCCAAATCAACATACAACACTTAAACATGCAAACACTAAAAAAACAATTATACACCAAATATTCCTCACATCCTAAATGGGGTTTGTTTTTATTAAAAATTTTCCAATTTTTTTTCTCCATGGAGAGAATCAAATTGAAAGGTAGGAGCTTGACTTTTTCAATTTTAATTTTTAAGGACCACCCTAATGAAGATGGTAGATAATCCGCGGAAATATATTGCGACAATAAAATTTGGTTTTTTAATCCGCGTTATGGATTTTTATCAAAATTCTTAATTATTTTTTAATTTTTTATTATAAATTATAAATATAACATTTTTTAAAGAAAATTTAATGAAATTTAATCTTTTTCAAAATTTATTCTTGATAAAATATCTGGTCAAGTAATTGAATTATGAATCATTTTAAACTCAATTTATCAGCTCAATGCAAATTAACTCCCTCCTCAGGAGATTAATAAAGATATTATAATATGAATAGAAATATTTATAAAATAAAGGTTCAATTGCGTCCTAAAAATTTCTTTAATAATAAATGAAAAATATTATTAAAAATAAAATAATCTGACTTCAGAATTATTTATATTTATATTTAATCTAAGCAAATTTTTGAGAAGAAAATACATTTTGAGATTATTTACTTAAAAACGCGCATTATAATTCCACTAAATATAATTTAGCTAAATCAGTGAATATTGTTTACATATTGAAGGTTTTTATATAAACTTATCGAAATGAACGGAAACGCAAGGACTATATACAAAATATAAAATCCAATTTGAACCGGTTTTTCATTAATTTTTGTGTGAAGTTTAAGAATCTCAATGGTCGCAGAAGAGTTTCTAAGCTTAATTGGACAATTTAAATTGTCGACCTATGTAGGGGTTGAAGATTTTGCAGATAAACTGAGCTTTTTGTTCAGCGTTGTCATCTTGATAATATCAATGATGATAGTCACAGTCAAGTCTTATTTCTTTAAACCTCTCGCATGTTATATAGCTACTGTTCCAAGCGGTTCTAATTTTGAAAACTATTTGGAAAATTATTGCTGGGTTCATGGAACAATTACAATTTTACCAGGTGAAAAAATCCCTCAAAATGATGAAGCATGGACAATGTTGGATAATACGAGAAGAATAAGTAAAAATTTGATTTCATTACGTCTATATTTTTGGAAAATATTATTTTAATTTATATATTTATTTGTATTATTTTCTCTGGCAAAAAGAATTTCGTTTCGCGTTTTGAGATATTTTTATTTTATTCTTTATATTAGCTTGCTTTATATATATATATATATATATATATATATATATATATATATATTTGAATTCTAGGAAACTTTTACGAAAACATTTTATTCGTAGGATATTTATACCAAGGAAATTTATACGAATAAAATTAATAAAAACTTTTTTAGAATACAAATTATTTTTTTTGATTTTATAATATAAAATATGTTTCTGAATTATGATTTGATTCGAAATTTTTAAAGTATTTTTAATAGCTACAATAACTTCTGTTAAAATAATTTTGCGAAACAACTTTAAAATACTCAACACATTTACTGCAACCAAAGCATAGATTAGTGTAATATTACATTTTGTTTTATTTTATTTACATTAGATTTTGGTAAATATTTTTACAATACATTAAAAAAGACAAATCTAAATTTAGATTTATATTAATAATTAAAACTAATAAATAAGCCAATTTAGAATTTAATGTAATGAGCCACTCCACGGAAATATTCCATCCCATTGTCATTGGGTAAATTTTTGTTCTTATAAATATCCATTTTTAGTCGTATAAATTTCGTAAAAAAGTTAATTTGTATTCTAAAAGAAATTATTAATTTTATTCGTATAAATTACCATTCGCATAAATTTCCTTCGTATTAATGTTTTCGTTGAATATTTCCGGTCATGATATATATATATATATGCTTAATCAATTTTCTCCAAAATTTGCACATTTACTTATTTTCGATGACAATAAATGTAAATGTGAAAATTTGATGAAACTAGTAAAACAAAAAAAATGTTTAAACTGCATTAAATAAAAATGTTTTGGTTTTTTTCCTTTATAATAAATTTATTGTGTTATTAGTAACTATTTAATTGCAAAATTGAGTTGTCAAATTTTTTTGTATCGCATTTTACCTTTTACAAAAGATTTCAATAACATAATAAATTTATTTAGCAATTTAATAGTAATTTTCCCTTTTGCAAAAGATAACAAAATGTTCTGTTGGTCAACTAGAGTTCTATCCGCATAAAGAATGTATATATTTTTTTTGATTTACTAGTTTTGATGAAAATATAAATTAAATTGATTATTTTTTTACAAAACTTGATGTGGAGATTGTGTAAATGAACGAAACTAATAATAATTCCTAATATGAATCTTCAATTGTTGTATGAATTGAAGATTCCAAATTATTTGCCCGTAAAATATTTCTTCTGATTATTTATAAATTATTATTTTTCTAAGCTTTTATTTTATACGTTTGCACCTAGAATTTATTACCATAAAGTTAGAATAAGGGAATTATGAAGATGTAAAAATTTCCTTTCAATCTGTTTTTTCTTGGCACAAAAGATTTATCGATGCTGAAATTCGAATCTGGAATTCGAATCATGTAAAGGCAAATTAAAAAGATTGTATCGGTTCGCGACAACTGCCAACAGAAAACTCGCCGCAAAAATTAATTTTATGACATAATAATTGTTTTTGTTTAATTGTACAAATTGGGGATTAAAATATTAAAATTAATTTTATTATTGGTCACATTCTAGAATATGAATTTACCAACATTATTGTATTGTCAGAAAAAAATAATTAAAATGACAGTTTACCTATAATGCACAGTTAGTGATTATTTAATCAATATATCACCAGTAAATCTCCGAGGAAATCATAATATTAGGGTGAACCAAAAGTCTTTTCATATTTTCTACGTCTTTTTGTTCAATTGTTTCTTATTACCAAATAAAGATATTTTATATACATGTGTTATATGTTTTTAAAGCTCTTGAACTGCTCTATCACAATACATTAATAACATATAAATAATATATTAATAATATATTAAAATTTCTAATTAGTCGTTAATATTACTTTTATGGTCTTTTAGAAAAATCATAGAAAATTTTGAAATTCGTGTTCTTTTACTCCACTGCTGGAAACAGGACTTAAACGCAACTGGAGCAACAAAGAAGATATGCGAAGTTGAAGGCGATAATATGGTCTCAAATAGTACTGCACAAAATTGGTTCAAAAGGTTCAACGAAGGCGACATTGACCTCGGAGACAATGCACGTTCAGGCCGACCTATCACCGTAGATTCTGGAGCAATTCATAAAGCGGTCGAGACAAATCCGTTAATAAGTACTCAAAGATTGTCGGCCGAACTCGATATTCTTCAAACATCCATTGTACGACACCTTCACGCTCTTGGCAAGGTCAATAGACGATGTCGAGAAGTGTCTCATGAATTGACACAAATTCTAGTCGAAAAGCGTTTCGAAACTTGTCGAAAATTGCCTGAAAATCCGCGCTATGACCGTTTCATCCGTCGAATTGTAACTTCCGATGAAAAGTGGGTTTACTTCAGTAATCCACACCAACAAAATCAATGGTTGGACCCCTGACAAATGGCGAAACTGGTAGCGAAACGAGATCGTTTCTCAAGGAAGGCATTTTTGTGTGTTTGGTGGAATTTCGAAGGCGTGATTCACTTCGAGCTGGTTCCAAATGGTCGTACTATCGACGCTGACCTTTATTGCGCCAAACTTGATCGAATTTATGCGGCACTTGGCGAGAAATAACCCACTTTGATCAATCGAAAGTGAGTTATTCTACAACAAGACAATGCAAAACCGCACACCGCCAAACAAACAATGGAAAAATTCAAAAATATCGACGCCTTTGAACTTCTTCCACACCCAGCGTATATTCCGGATCTTGCGCCATCCGACTATCACCTTTTCCGCTCTATGGCACACTTTCTTCGTGGTCGCAGCTTCAATAATTTGGCCGAGGTCGAAAACCGGTGTCACCAGTTCTTCGCTTCTAAAAACAAGGATTGGTACCGCAGCGGGATCGCACAACTTGCCCATAGATGGGTTCAAGCTATAGATTCAAATGGCCTGTACTTTGAAACTTAAATGTTTTTTATTTGTTGTAAAATTATGTTTAATTTTTTAATAAAAAATACGAAGAGTTTTGGTTAACCATAATAAATGATATATAATGTTTCACAAAGCACTGCCCCAATAATTATATAGAGCCGATCATTTGAAAATTAGATAAATTTATGTTCTATTTTATGTTCCAAATATTACTTGCCCTTCTCTTTCAGGCGATTTGTCTGTATGGTGCGAAGTCTCTCATGTACATATAGGGTTATATTAATGAGCAATTAATTCATTTTCATTTCGCTGTTCGAGATTTAAATAATTGAAAACTTAAAACAAATTTACAAAATATTTAATCTAAGAAAAATTTAAATATTTAAAATTAATGTGAAATTAAATAATATTTTTACTTTTTGAAAGATAGTAAATTAACGAAAAATAATTATTTTAATAATTATTTCGTTAATAATAAATGTAAATTTTTGCTTATTATGTAATTATATTTTTTATCAATAAATACGGATATCGATTTAACTAACACTGTGTAAAACGCTACTGTCGACACATATGCGAATCAACTTTTGTCCGAAAATTAGAGAAAGTCTTATAAAGCGGAGACATTTATTGATGAATACGAGAATACATTCTTTTATTTGAAATGGGATACTGAAATCTAAACAGGAAGTATTGATCCTCTGTCTGTTGGACAAAGATTCGAAGAATATATAGACGTAGCGGGATACAAATACCGATTTCTATATTCATTTTCTTGAGCATTCTTACTATTCGAATATATTGATTATCAAGACACAATTATATGTGGTACATTCAATGAGTACCTTATCTAACAAAGAAAGCAAATTCAAAAGGGCCATTTTTTATAACACAACAATCGTAATGTATGTATGCACCATTTTGAATATAAAGTCGATTTCGTTCCACACCTTTCATCCAACGATTAATTAAATCAGAAAACGCCTTTTTAAATAATTCTGGAAAACATGTGACAAAAAAATCATTCACGGCAATATATAAATTGTCTTTTGATTCAAACTGGATGCCACTCAAATGCTTCTTAAGTGTCAAATATGGGGAATAATGTAAGTAAGTTGACTGCAAACGATCGTATATTTCAACGCATGTCTTCTTCTGCAACACAAAGAACTTGATAACGCTGCGATATTCGACGTCTAAAATCATCGTACTGACGAAAATTTAAAATGTCAATAAACATTTTAATGCGTTTGATAAAATAAAACAATTGCTGAAATTACAATCTATATTAATGTATTTAATCACAGGAAAACACTTAAATTTACAATTACATTTTAGTTTTTTTGTGTGATTGAAATTTCAGTAATGTAGGCATCATTTTTCAATATAATATCCATTGCGCTGCACACACTTTCCCCAACGAATAATTAAATAATACCTTAGGCTAAGGTTGGGTATTTATTGAACGCACCACGTAATGATGAAACGGATTTATAGTCGAATTTTTATATCTATGACACTTTTCTAAATCCTTCTAAACAAGGCAACTGTAGAAGGTATCCAATTCCTAATATGCAGCTATTAGTGCAGCAAGATTAATCTTGATTTTGAATATCTGTAAGTATATATTTAATTAATATTCAAATAGTTTCTTATATTAATTTGCCTAGTAGTGATTTTATTCTGATAATGAAGATTATATATGTTTCATGATGTTTTACTTAATATAATACCAATTTAATGCACTAGCAGGTTGATTGTCGAAAAGGTAAAAGACCATGCATTTTCCACGAGGGGGTTAAATATCATTATCGTACTAATATGATGTTATTAATGTATAATGTTGACCCTTGAGTAATTGCTCAAACAAATTATTGGTTTTAATAATTTATTTTATTTTAAGCGTATTATCAATGGGTTCCATTCATTCTTGGTTTACAATGCATCCTGTTTTATATTCCTCGAATCATATGGCAACTCATATGTTATAATAAAGTTGGTACAAATTTGGAAACTCTAGTATCTAACGCCAACTCTGCCAATGAGATTCCACCTGAAGAAAGGAAAGTTAAAGTTGAAGGAATTGCTCGAACGATTGAAGATATGCTGTATCAACATAGGGATTATCGTCACGGTAAAATAGCTGACATGAGAAGACAATTATTTGATAAATGTAACTTTTGTGTTTTCTCAAAACATCTTGGTACCTGGCTAGTATTGTCGTACATGTTAATGAAGTTTCTGTACGCAATTAATCTAATCGGTCAGCTGTATATAATGAAAAGTTTCTTGGGTTTTAACAGTTCAATGAAGACGTTTGGTTACACAGTGCTGGACAATATAATTCAAGGAAAGGAATGGCATGAAAGTGGAATATTTCCTCGAGTGACCTATTGTCACATTGGCGAAATCAGACATCTGGGGGCAAGTAACAAATACATTGCTCAATGTGCTCTACCAATAAATATGTTAAATGAAAAGATATATATATTCCTTTGGTTTTGGGTATTATTGGTTTTCCTAATAACTGCCATTAGTATTCCGATGTGGTTCTTTCGAATCGTGTTCCTCAGCCGACGAAGCAGTTTTATTAAGAAATTTTTGTTAATGCACGAAACGTATGATAGATCAAACAAGCAAATAATGAATCATTTCATTCGCGAATTCCTACGACATGACGGAGTATTCTTGATTCGAATGATCTTCATCAACGCGGGAGATATAATCACAGCGGACATCGTTCACAGATTGTTTGAGATATACAAAGAGAACTACAAGGACATTGACTTCCGTAACTTTACGGCTTATTCCAAACCGATGAACATTGGGACGGCTCTTCGACGGAACCCAAATATTTCCGGATCAGATGAGTCCATTAAAAAGCAGCCTCTTGAAAATTTTGTTTAACAATTTTAGTACGGATTTTTAAACTTTTTATTGTCATTTTAATTTTTACATTTGATTTTAACGTTTTTTATAATTTATGCCACATCTGATTTTGATGTCAATTTTTAAGCTCAACGTTTGATTAATTTTCATGTTGTAATTTATAAAGATACCCTTGTTAAGAATTGTTTTTATTTATCTCAAACATTTTTTGGAAATATGTACAAAAATGAATGTCTTCAATAAGGTCTTCTTTGCTAATACTTTTTCTAGATATGCTTCTGGTCTTTGACAAAGGTTTTGATAAAATGAGCTACAACCTAAAATATATCGCTTCGTTTGAAGATTCGTCTTAACAAATATTTTTAAATTTAAATGCATTTTAGGAAAGGATTTTTCCTTTGTCTGCTTCAAAATCGCCATTTCGTACCTCTTTATATTATTATTATTATTATTATTATTATTATTATTATTATTATTATTATTATTATTATTATTATTATTATTATTATTATTATTATTATTAGTATTATTATTATTATTATTATTATTATTATTTGCTGTAAACAGTAAGTGACGTTTTAATTGTTCTATTTATAATTTGTAGCATTTATTATTAATTTCATTATCAATACAGTTGTTGATATTTCATTAGTTTTAGTTTTATATTTATATTATTTACATTAATAAAAATTATTTCAGACCACAAATAAAAAACATACATATATAACATACATATAAATATATAATAATAAACTTTGTCTTCTCTTCAATGCTTAAAGTATGTAGAAAATCTTTCCGTAATAGGAGGTCATCTCATCCAAGTCTTCATTCCTTTGAGACTCCCTAAATAATTATTTTTGATTCAAAAATAATTAATGAAGTAATTCGCGTTGGTATTTACAGTGCGTTTTCCGTCCTGGCCTATCCGGCACTTGATCTTTTTAGCATCCATACTTTTAAATGATTAAATATATCAAGGTGTAACATTGAATAAAAAAGCGTAGCATAACTCAAAATAATATTTATCTTTTTTCAAAACAAAAACTCATAAAAATTCATTATAAAGAAATTAAATAAAAACTTATAAATTCATTAAATAAAAATTAAACAAACATAATTAAATAAAAATAATAGATTAAAATAGTAAATAAAAGCATTTAGTGCAGTTGTATACAGTGTATGACCGAAGAACTGTTTATAAAAATCATTTATTATTGTAAAAGTGGTTATAATGGAATGCTAATTCTTCCGTTAGAATCACTTTTAACCAATGAATAAAAAAAACAAATAACAATAATTAACAATAATAACAAAGATAACTTTTAATCAAAAAAAATACATGAGAAAAAATACATACTCACAATCATAATCAGTAATAACAGTTAAATCCGAATTTTTAATTCATTTTTTAATTCCTCATTATTATTATCGTTATCGATTGCCAAATTTTAAATGTATATTGATCGAATTATTATTTGGCTTTTGCTTTGAATTGGCTGTAATTTCGTGGGATTCGTTATTGGTTTTTTTTCGACATATAATAAAATTTGTATTTATTTGTCAAATAATATTAAAACAAAATTCATTTCAATTCAACCAATTATCCCAATCATTTGGAACACAAAAAACAAAAACACAAGGTGATTCGCTTTGCACCAAAATTGTGTCGCGGCCGCACACTCACACTGGCCCCGAACAGTGGCGTCAACAATCAATACACAAATAACAAACAACAATATGACAAATACACAAACATACCAATTTTAATACCGGCAAACACAACATGCGACACCATGGTACCTGAGGTAGTTGGTACACTACAATTATTATTAATAAGAAAACTTTTAAGGAACACATAAGTGTCCAAGGAACGATGACTTAGTGAAGTACGTTTTGCTGTCAAGAAAAAAGATGCGATGGAAAACACCTTTTCACTTTTCTTGGATGTCGGGTGTATAGTTTTTAGGTTTTTTACAATTTTTTTAAATTTCTTTTTACAGCTCCAGTTATTTTGAAAAATATTTACCTCTTCATTTATATAAGTCGAATTTTGTTCTTTCTGCTTTTCATTTGAACCAGCAGACATTTCTATCGTACTTTCATTGATTGCTTTTTCCAGCTTACTTTTTAATTCACGTATCGAATTTACTAAAACTATTTCTTCGTCAGCCTCCACATCCGCATCTTCCGTCGTAATTTCAACATCATCTGAATCACTTTCATTTTGAACTTCAACTGTGGGTGAACAATTTAAATTATTTATGATTTTCTTTGCAAAATTTTTAAGCAAACTTTTACTAGCTCTCTCAGAAAATATTGTACTTGAATTAATAATTCTATTTCAAAAATTAACAATTGTATTTCAAAGATTAACAAGGCTGAGTCGAAGTTGGAGTCAGAGTAGGATTTGGACAATATTAGTCTGACTCCGCCGCCCTGTATTAATGTATTTTGGTAGAAGCTCATTTTGTGACTGAAAAAATAAATTCCCCTGGAAATATAACGATAATCCCGGGATGGAACCTCTAGTTATCGTTACAGTAACTTTAAAAGCATTTACTTTTGATAGGTTTTAAGAAGGATATATAATTTTATTCATATCTACATTATCTTTACTATACTAATATAAAAATTAACCTAATCTCACATGATGTTTAAATTAGACTTGTTTACATTAGAAGAAGTTGCGTTTACTGTTAAAATGGAACATTATAAAATATTTTGAAAAAAATTAAGTCGAAGGTGCTTAAAGATCACACTGTATGTTATTAAGCTAAACGAAATGCGTTGATGAACAATTGAGTACAGTACTTCTTATTAAATTATTTGGAAACACCGAGTTGACTCGAATGCGGATAATGACAAAGAGTATTATACTCATATTTCCTTTCAGGATTTGGTTCATCAGCTTCGAACATATTAAATCGTTGTTCACTTTATTAGCTTCAATTATACCTCTATTTGCAATATTCTTGTCGTTTTCTAAAACTGTTATCGCTTCAACTGTAACATTTTATCGAAAGAAAGACTATTAAATTTGAATGAGATCTTTGAATGATAAGAGACGAACAGTATGAATTGGGACGATGTCTTATCTTATGATGCTCGTTAGTTTGGGTCTCGTGGAAGTAATTAATGCTTTGGAAACAGTTTGTACGTAACTTTTAATATGTGCCTAACTTCCAAAACTCGAATGCCTTGCTTAAACAGGCGAATAATTACTGGAAGATAATTTCTTATATCAGGTTTTTATCTAAAGTATAACAATATTTCAATACAAAATACGGTTAACGATGCTAAATGAATCATTTTAGAAAACAGTCATAAATTTTACAATCATCGAACATTGTCAATACCCATACTTCATAGAATGAAGAAGGATATGACCATTTTTCACAACGAACGAATTTAAAAATCATAGTTTATTTATTTATTTCAGTCAACTGATAAATAGTGTTGATAGATTATTATACAAATAATGTTTAAAATTATCCTTTCGTTTGCACAATCGACCGCGACAAGAATAATAATTACAATTGCAGAATTTAATTTTTTCTAATAATAGGTTATGTTGGGTATGGTCTTTATCTTCGACCTTTAAATTAGCTCACAAAAGTTTGGACATTAGAAATAATTTATACAGATAGGAAGAGACTGAATAAGAATATGTTCTCTGATTGTGTCTTTTGATAAACAGTTGAAGCAGACATTAGACATAGAGTACGATAAAAGAAAATGTATATCATTAGATAAAATGAATTTCTAAAGCCAAGATCAGTCATTTTTTTATTTTAAAATAAATAAATAAAGTTTTATAAAATATACAATGACTTCATGTTTAAATAACATTCGTTCGTGGCATCGATCACTTGATCAGATGGAGACGAACTTAATAATTGTAATGAATAAACGTTAAGTAAATTTTAGTAAGATAGTAAGTTCAAAGTATTAATAATATATATTATTCGTAATAGATTTTTTTTGGAAAAGCGGAGAATTTAAATTGGATATTTCGATAAAGAAAGAGCGACTAAAAGACAAAAAAATGTTTGAAAACGACCAAGGCAAAACAAGGCAATAGAACACAACATTAGGGTAACATTAGACAAGTTATGCACAGATGCACGAGTTAAGAAACAATTAAAAGGAAAAAATGCTGAAAAATACAAACAAATCATAAAAATACCATATTCTAAAGGACTTATAGCTTTTAAGAAATGTATTTGTAGAACAATAAGTAGTGCCAAAGTAGTCTCTGTTACATCCAAAATTCAAAGGTTCCACTCAAACATATCGAAAACAGTTTGTGCTTTGCAAGCTAATCTGGTATACAAATTTAATTCTCACGGGTGTAAAAATTCGTACATCGAAGAGATATAATGCTACTCGCCTCCCCGTGGTGTATCCTGGGAACTAAGGAGAGGGATTCTTCCCCTTTCTAGAAATAGATTGGGGAGGTTTCCTTGATCCAGGCTAAATGAGTAAGAGTATTGACGGTGCTATCACCTATGTCTTTCGCTAGTCCAAAGCTATGAAAACTCAAACTAAGGGTCTGGCAGGAACTGAAGTCATTGATCTCCCGAGAGGGGCATCCCTCGTTAAGAATTCCACTTGCAGTGTACTGAGGATTGGAACATGGAACGTAAGATGCTTAACCTCTGAAATGATACCGAACATCATTTGTATCTTTGACAAACTTAAAGTTGATATGTGCATCCTAACCGAGACGCATTGGATTGGAAACAATATTGCCTCAATAGGGGAATGGAGAATCCATCATAATGGCAGTATAAGTGGGAAACGTGAGAGAGGTGTTGCCCTGATGGTGCGATCAGTTGATTCAAAGGGAGTGGAATTTGAAGCTGTCAGCGAAAGATTATTCCTGTGCCATATACCCCAAAGGTCACAATCATTGGTAGGGGTATATGCACCAACGGACAGTGGATATTCAAGTGAGGAGAAAGAGGAGTTCTTCGCATCGGTACAAGATCAAGTGGAGAAGGCGACTGTTGAAGCTGAGCGCAGAAAATACGAACTGTTATTTTGAGGCGTCTTCAACTGCAGACTTAATTGCACGGAAGAGAACAGAGGATGTATTTGGTAGTACACCAGTTCAACAGCAACATCGAAGAATGGTGATCATGTTATTGATCTCAATGAGGCATGTAATTTGCGAGTAGAGAACACCTTCTATAAGCACAAACTGGCGCAGAGAACTAGTTGGACACATCCAGCAACGAAGCAGCGCTTATTACTGGACCTCTTTTTTAACACAAAAGAGTAGCCGCAACAGGATATCAAATGTCAAGAAATATCCAAACTTTGACTGTGGATCGGATCATGACTTAGTCGTATTAACCTTATGGGTTAAAAATGATGGCAAGAAAAGACTCAAGCATGCTAATGATTGAAGGAAGAAGTGCAAAGGAAAGGTTGACAGATTCTCTCTGATGAACAACAAAGACACAATCATTAGAGATATCGGACAGACTTGTCCGAATGTTGAAAGTTGGGACGACTTAGAATGGGTAGTTGTTTCTACAGCCAGCAAATATCGAAAGAAAAAATCCCGCTCACTCAAAGGTGGCTTCACAACCACCAAGATGAACTGAAGACGCTGTTACAGGAGGAACGGAAAAGAAGGAAGGAGTTCATCCAGAATAGATGCGAACAAACATATGACAAATGGAAAGATGCGCGACTGAATACATTACAGCAGCTGAGAAGATGGAAGAGAGAAAGGATAGAGATCATCGGACAGGACATTGAAGGCGTGCTGAACAAAGAGTGCATATGGAAAACCTCTGAACTATACACAGAACTCAGAGCCATATGCAATAGCGAAACTAAAGAATCAACTATCTGCGCAGTACATAGTAGTTTGCAGACGAAGTGTTATGAGAGCACTTCTCAATCTATTCAGGAAGAGTAAAAGAGACTACGTCGTGATTGCTGATCAGAGACAGATCTTGGATATTGACAACTTGGCGGACGTGGAAGAATTGGGTGCCGCAATAAATCAACTTAAGAACGGCTCAGCTGCTAGGAACAATGGTATCATTCTATAGTTATACAAGTGTGGCGGTCAACAGTTAACTCTCAAGATCCAGCAATTTTTTAAGCAAATTTGGGAGGGAAGAGCGGACTTCCCGGAGGCATGGAAAATAACGAAAGTTTTAATCCTATATAAAGGGAAAGGTTCAAAGAAGGATTTGAACAATTACAGAGGAATCTTTCTACTCAATGTAGGATGTAAGATAATGGCGCGAATCATTGCAAACAGATTAATGCCACACCTTGAGAGGATACTGGACGACTGGCAATTTGCATTCAGGCCAAAAAGAGAAACAGCACATGCGATTGGCATCGTCAGAAAGGTGCAAGAACAGGCAAGATACCGCAATATCAATGTGTATGCAATATTTATCGACCTTGAAAAGGCATTCCACAGCGTGCCTAGGAAAGTTCTCTGGGACTGCCTTAAAGGAATAGGAATACAGGGTTGCATATTAAGCATGATAATGGATTTTCATGAAGGATTTACAGGAAGTGTTGGTAAGAGCATTTTCACAATTGAGAAAGGAGTCCGATAATGTTGCGTACTCGGTCCCTTACTATTCAAACTAGTATTTGACTGCGCAATCAAAACTGCTATCCAAGAAGGACTACGTGGAGGCGTGAAGGTCAAATGTAAAGACGGAAAAACACTAACTGTAAACAGGCTATCATATGCTGACGACCTATGTTTACTGGACGAGGATTATGAAAACATAGAGAAAAGCCTAAGGTGCCTAAATACTGTGTTTCTGAGAATGGGGCTGAAGATCAACATTCGGAAGACGAAGATCCTTAATCTCAATGGAGCCAGATATATAACGGCAGGGAACGAACTGAGTGCCGGTGTAGAATGCGTGGAGGAGTTTTGCTACCTTGGTTCGATCATCGAGAAGGGAGGAGTATCAGGAGCAGACATCAAAGCCAGAATCAAGAAAGGAACGATAAAGCTGAGAACGATCAGACAAGTATTGAAGAACAACAAGTTGTCACTCCGAAACAAAAAGAACATCATCACAAGTTGTGTATACCCTGTGGTATACTACAGCTGTGAAAACTTGAGGACAAACGTAGAGCACGCGAAGAAGCTTAAAGCATTTCACAATTTGTGTACCAGAAGAACACTGGGAATATCGATGGCCGAGAGGATTAGAATGTACGATTTATCCATTGGACTACCGAATCCAATGGATATATTATCAAGAAGAAGAATTATTCACAATGTGAAGATCGAGATGAATGAATGTCCAGGAGTGTGTACAGCAAATCTACGAATGCGAACTTATCAGAGGGAACAAGATAAGCGGACGACGGAAGCAACATTTGGATGAATGTCTCAAGGTGGACATACACTGGCTCTTCGAAGACCAGTATAGCATTAATGATTTTTGTAGAGACATTCAGCAGGAGAGCCTACTAACAACAGAGGCAAGAATAGAGAAAGTCATCAAGCTAAAGAAAGTGGAGAGAAGAGGAAATGAGAACACAATGCGATTAATTCTCCCACGACTCAAAGAACACAACTGCCTGATGGAGGACTACTATCGTCAATTCGCGGAGATCAAAGAATTGAACAGACATCTCTGGCGGGATCATATCGGAGCAGAGCCAATACAGAAGACAGCCCAGTCACGACAGAAGAAAAGAGTATACAAGTGCCTTCACTACCCAAAAGAATACAAGTGCGCAGGATCAAAACGAAACTGTGAGTATTCCGAGGACCCAGAGTGAACAAGACGCTGGAGAAACACACAGAGACTACCGATTACCCGACATGAAAGCAAAAGGAAATTTTCAGTGTCCATTTCGTGGTTTTTACGTGTCCACAGTAGCAGCTAAAGACATGTATGGCCATGGTACAAGTTCTATGGTTGGTCATTCGTCACTGGAAAACCGACTGCTCAGAGGCGGAAAGCCACTGACCTAGTAAAAGGCCTATCGGGGGGCCCTTAAGGATTTTAGTTTGGGTGGACCCTCTAAAGAGCCTTAGGCTCAATATCATTGAAAGAGATGGAGGCCAACATCGGAGAGACAAATCGCCATCGGGACTAGTGAGCACTCGCAAATGAGTCGATAGAGTAAGGTTCTTGATCATTGGTTATGTTGTAAGGATAGAACCTCATCCGTTTCAAAAGATGAGTTTTCTGTTCTACAAGAAGGATTCAATTCACATTACGATCGACAGTTTTGTGAATCTATACGGTTGAGGACAGAAGGTGTCCTCAATCTACCGAAATAATAAATCCACGAAATTCCAGTTATTAAGCAATTTATTTAACGAAATTATAAATCCATAATAAATAATCAATTTCAATATTCTTCTTAATTATCAACTTTAATAACAATAATTTTTAATAATAAGTTGGGCACTATATAAGCCCCCGGTTATAAGTGGAACGTTACTGTCGAGAAACCTTTTTAGGAATTATTCTTTTTCGAATTCGTTCATCTAGTAGACACAGATGCCAATCATTTAATTCTATGTCAGAGATGAATTGTATTCTTTTTTCATTAATTTGAGTTGGCGTGCCCATTACATCTAGAATGAAAGAATGTTTGGTCATATCTGTTATTTTGTATGGTCCGTTGTAACCACCGTCTGTCTTGTTTCTGACTAAAGCCTTCAAAAATAGGTCTGTAGATTGTTTTTTGACATCAGTAATAAATTTATTCTTTGAATTAGTTTTGTGTGTAAATTTAAAAGTCTCAAAGTTCGTGGTTAATGTTCTTTTTCTGTTTTAATATTGTTATCATGATGTTTAACATTGTTATAACATATTGAGTTGATTTGATTTTTAGTCTGATGATTTTCAGTTCTTTCTTTTTCGAAATCTAATTCTATATAGTTTTTTTCCTCATTTATTGGTTCAGTTTCATTTTTTGAATCAGGAAAATTTTCTTTGTTCATAAGTTGATTATTTTCAGTATTTACTGTTAATGTAAATTTGTCTTTGTATTTTATATTTTCCTTATGGATGGTCTGAACTGTTTTGTTTACAGAAGCTTTTTCTGTTTCAGTTGTATTGTGTGACATTATTTGATTTGTCCGAGTTTCCTGGTGTATCCTTGTTATACCCATTGTTTGACAATGTTGATTTATGGGTGTTTTGGTTGGCTTACTTTCGTTTAGCATTTCCTTGACGGATTGTTTTAGTTGTGAATATTTTTCTGTTGCTTGTATTTGATTATACGTTAATTTGGAAATGTTGATGTGATTTTTTTCTGAATATGTATTGTTTACTTGAATTTCTGTTGGTTTTTTTATTTCCAAAAAATCTGATTGACTTATTCTACAGTTCGATTTTGAAAGTACATTTTTTTCTTTCTTTGTCTGAGTTGTTAAGTGAGGGACGTAATTTCTGTTAAAATTATTTTTGATTTTTGAGTTGTAAAAGGCTCGAAATTTTGTTTTATGAGTATGTTTATCTTGTTCGAAAGAACACGGGTACTGACAATTAAAAGCCTTTTCGTTAAAATTAAGGTGATACCAACAGATGTTTGCTTGTTTTTGTTTCTGTTTTCCAAATTTCTTTGCGTCATAATTGGCGAACTTGTGAGAAAAAGAATTAAGTTGATTTATTTGATTGATCTTGTTATACTTCACTTTATTTACAGTTTTAGAAATTCCCAATGCCAATAAAGAGTATTCTACATTTTTTTGTACATCGAAAAGCAGTCTTGCCATTGCGTTTAATAGGAAATTGTATTTTACGTTTAACTGCGATAAATTATCTTGTTGATCTTGATATGTGAATAATAATTCTTGGATTAACTGGTTGAAATTTCTTTTCGACGAATTTTTATTTTTCGATTGAGGCATATTCTTCTTTCTTTTTTTCGTTTGGTGAACCTAGTTATATTTTGATATAAATGAAATTGCAGAAAAAAAAATCAGACAAATCTGATCAAACTCTTTTAATGTAACTAATACAACAAATCAACAAATTAGACAAAAATACCGTAATAGTCACAAGTATTGTTCAAAAGTAAAAATAGTATAATTGTCGTTTAATCAGTGAATTTTCTAATTGTTGGATTTTGAATTTGGAGCCGAAATAATTAATAATTCGCTTGTCAAAAAAAATAACTGACTCTAAAATTCTATTGATTAATGAATTAATATGAATTTTAAATTTTTAATAACCATAGTAAATTATGATTATTATATAATTTCATTTCATTATTATATAATTCCCATTTCCCGACCTCTCCATTGTGACCTCCTTATTGATTTCTTCACTGTAACTCCCTCTTTTACTTCCTGATTTCTCCATTTATTCAAAAAATAAATAAAAGCAAAATAATACAAAAAAAATAAAAACAAAGCAAATAAATAAAAGTACATGAGACAAATAAACATTACACGAGTTGTAAGCCATAGGAAAGCACATGTAAAAATGAAATACATGTCGTTAGGTAGAAAGTAAAAAAAATATTAATTTTGCTAGTGGACTATTATATTAGACCCCCCCTTGGAAAATGGAGTGTCAATAAGTGTATTAGTTTAGTTTGATATTTCGTAGATTGTAAGTTTTATCTTTGTTGTTTATATTGAGTGTTACCGTGTTCTTGCGTGTTTTAATTATATTGTACGGCCCATCGTATATATCGTCAAAACCCTTAGTGTTTTGTATTTTAACGTACGCTGTTTTTGCGTCTATTTGTTTGTTAGTGCTGTTGGAGTGTTCTTCATTTGTTCTTTTAAAGAGTTCAAAATTGAATCTTACTCAAACTAATTTCTCATAAGGTGATTTATCATCAAAACTATTTGGTTTGAGTCTGAGTGCAAGACAAACTTCCGGAATTCTCTCCAACCAATCTGAGTTGTTGCATTTTGTTCGTAGCGTTTGTTTTAAATATCTGTGAAAAATTTCCACTTTCCCGTTTGATTGTGGATTGTATGTTGTTGTTTTAATTTTCATTATATTGAATTTTTCACATAAATTTTGAAATTGTTTTGATAAAAATTGTTTCCCTTGAATGGTGGTCCATAGCGTGCTATCCATTCTGATTCGAATTTGTTACAGATGGAATTTGCAGAGATATCTTTGAGTTTGATGATCTCGAACCAGTTGGTTGTTTTATCTATGATTGTTAATAAGTATTTATAATTTCTGTTTGGCGGAAGTGGACCTGTTAGATCTAAGTGTAAATGTTCTAATTTGTTTAATTCAACGTAATTAAGTTTTTGTATAGGATGTCTCTTTGTTATTTTGTTCTTGTTACAAATGGTACAGTTTCGTATGAATTGTTTTATGTCTTTTCTGAGATTTTTTCAACAGACTTGGTATTTTAAAATATGGTAAGTTGCTTTGAAACCATAATGTCAGAGTTTCTGGATGTTTTTAATGCATAAAGATCGTAATTATTCAGATATTAAAGGTCTAATGATTCCAGTTATTGACTTGTCGTACCAGATGTTTTTGATTTTTTCCAAAATGAGAGATTGGCCATTACATTCAGTTAATGTGAAGTTTTGTTTGTTTTCAAGAAGTTTTATGTCTAAGTAATTGAAAAAATTTATTGCATTTACCATGTTTCTGGACAAAAAATCTGCCACGATGTTTGATTTACCAGGTATGTATTTTATATTACAGTTGAATTGTGAAATGTAACATGTTTGATTGAGCTGTCGTGGACTTGGATTTTTTAAGTTTAGTGCATTTTTCAGAGGTTTGTGATCTGTATTAATTGCAAAAGTTGGGTGTTCGAGGTAATCTTGGAAGTGTTTAATTGATCTTTGTATTGCTAACAATTCGCGGTCAAAAGTGGAATAACGACTTTCCGTTTTATTAAGTTTTTGTGAAAAAAATGCTATTGGGATTTCTTGATTGTCATCTGTTTGTGTTAAAGCTGCACCTATCCCGAAATTCGATGCGTCCGTGGTTAACGTTGCATTGCTATCTGGTTGTAACATGTGTAATTTCGTGATGTTGTTTAATTCATCTTTGATGTGATTGAATGTTTTAATTGATTCCTCAGTCCATTGAATTATTTGGAGTTTGGTTTTGTTCTTAATCATGTCAGTGAGTGGAGCAAGGATGTTTGAACAATGTGGAATAAATTTATGGTAAAAGTTTACCATTCCACAAAATCTTCTAATTTCTTGGACATTTTTGTGAGGTGGAATTGAATTTATTACCTACATTTTCTCTTTGATGGGATAGATTGTATTCTTCTCGATCGTATGTCCAAGGAAATTGATTTGGGTTTCGTTGAATTCGCATTTTTTAATATTGAGATTTAACCCATTTGTTTTGAGAATTTGTAACGTTGTTGAAAGGTGTGTTTTGTGCTCTACGATGTTTTCGCTGCCGATGAGAATGTCGTCCAAATATACTACAATGAAGTCAATATCACGGAATATATTATCCATGAACCGTGTCAATCAATCCGCCCTGTTTTATCAATGATTGACACGGTTCAGTACAGAGTCGCGAAGGTTCTTGATTCACTATTGAGTCCTTTAATTTCAAATGATTTTGAGATTAGGGATAGCTTTGATTTC
>MQRK01202978.1:1507-11741 GCA_001938485.1 Girardia tigrina
CAGATAGAGAAAACGAGTAAACACATTCATTGTGCAAATGATTCAGAACTTATAAATTATGGAATTGTTAAATTAAAAGTAATAATTGAAGGAGTACAAAAAATTATAGAGTTTTATGTGGTCAAAGAACTCAACCCAGAAATAATAGCAGGATTTGACTTTTTGGACAAATTAAGAATAAAACGAAAGAAGGAAATTATAGATTCAAGTGACATATGGATGATTAGAGATAGTCCAACAGATGATGGCAGACTAAAGAGAATTAAAGAAATATTTAACACCAAAGTTGACAACGAACTAATGAGACTATTAACAGAATTTAAATCAATATTCATGGCTGACAAGTGGGATGTTGGGAAAACTTCCTTAACGAAACACAAAATAGAAACTCTTGGAGAACCAGTCTTAGTGAAGCCTTATCGACTACCACAACATTTTGAAGAGAAACTAGATGATGTCATTAGAAATTTTGAAGAAAACGGTATAATTGAAAAATGTAGTTCTCCATGGAACTTCCCTCTGGTGAGTGTATGGAAAAAAGAGAAACAAGACATCCGAGTATGTGTCGATTTTCGACAGTTAAATAAAATTACGGTAAGACCGGCATTCCCCATGCCAAATGTGGATGACATGTTAAACACTTTGAATGGAGNAAAATATTTTAGTACAATCGATCTGGGAAATGCATATTATCAGGTTGAATTAGAAGAAGATTCAAAGATTAAAACTGCGTTTTCAACAAAGAATGGTCAATATTGTTTTAAAAGAATGCCTTTTGGAATTGCAGCGGCTCAAGCTACCTTTCAAGAATTAATGGTGAAAGTTCTAGGCGATTTGAATTTGAAAGAAGCAGTCGTATATTTGGATGATATTTTGATTTTCGCAAAAGATAGAGAAGAACATCTTCAAAGAATACATAATGTTTTTGAGAAAATTAAAGAATCCGGCTTGAGAATAAATCCAGAGAAATGTCAATTCCTAGTAGAAAAAACGGAATTTTTAGGATATGTCATAAGTAAAGAAGGTATTGAGACAGATAAAACGAAGATTGATGCGATTAGAAAATTTCAAAACCCATCATGTATCAAACATTTAAGAAGCTTTTTGGGTTTGACGAATTACCACAGGAAATCCATAAGGGATTACGCTAGATATGTAAAAGTTTTAGAAGACTTATGTGGTAAGAGCAAGGATAAAAAACTGATTTGGACTGAAGAATGTGATGAAGCTTTTCAAAAATTAAAAGAAAGAATGATTAAGACACAAATTTTGGCATATCCTGATTTTTCAAAAGAGTTTATACTCGATACAGATGCAAGTTTTGATACAATAGGAGCGGTGCTATCACAGAAAGACATATGTGGATGAGAAAGAGTAATTGCCTATGGTTCCCGTAAAATGAATAAACATGAACTTGGATATTGCATTACAAGGAAAGAACTGCTTGCAATTTATTATTTCACTCAACATTTTAAACATTTTTTGTATGGGAAAAGATTTTTGTTACGAACGGATCATAAAGCTATCACTTTTATGATGACTTCGAAAAACGCTATTACACCACAGCTTCAAACATGAAAAAATTGTCTTAGTGGTCTTGACATGAAAATAGAATATCGGAAAAGTGAGAAACATTCAAATGCTGACGCGATGTCTAGAAATTCTTGCGAATTGTGTAGCCAATGTCAGACGATGTATGAAGAAGCCAAGAAAGGAAAGATCAAGACGAGAATTCTTGCATTGAATGAAGAGTCAAAGGGTTTCAAATGGCAAAAGAATAATGAAGAAATAAAACAAATTGTTGAAGATATCAGAAAAGGGAAAACGAGGAAATGGACACTAAAAAATGACATCGTGGCCACTCAGAACTATAAATACTGGATCCTAAAAGAAAAACGAACAGATTTTATTGAAGAGATGCACAAGCTGTTATGCCATGCTGGTAGTAAAAAAGTCTATAACTATCTTCGAGAAGATTTTGACATGGAAAATATGAGAAATTTCATTAAAGAAATAGTCCGAAGTTGTTTAAATTGTCAAAAAAGAAAGACATTAACAGCGAAAACAAAAGAAAAACATATAAAATTGTCGGCAGATGAACCTTTCCAGAAAATATACATGGACTTCTGTGGACCATTTAAAAGAAACATAAACGGATATCAATACGTACTTGCGATAGTAGACCAATTCAGTAGATATATTAGCCTGAATGCAGTTGCTAGTCAAGATGAAAAAACAGTTCGTAGAGTGATATTGGACAAATGGATATGGAAATTCGGACCTCTAAAGGAAATCCATGTTGATAGAGGAAAAACATTTGAATCGGCTTTGTTCAAAGATACAGTTAAAAGGTTCAAAGTCGAGATAATCTATTCAAGTCCATATCATAATAATAGAAATTGGATAGTGGAAAGACAATTTCAAAAAATCAGAAATGCTATAAATATTAGAATGAAGGACGGAAACCACAGAGATTGGACAGAAGTTTATGTTGAATAGTACAGTTCAAGCTACGACAGGTGTTTCACCGACTGAAATAATATTTGGGAGACGATTAAGACATTGGTGGAAGAACAATAAAGAAACTAACGGAAACCAAGTTAATGTCGAACAAAATGTGGAGACAAGAAGAGTTTTTGAAGTTGGAGACAGAGTGTTGATAAAAAAAGGAAATATATCAAAAGAAGATGACCATTACATGGGTCCGGCAATTGTGTTGAAACGAAATCACGAAAGGAGTTACGAGTTACAGCTCGAAGATGGTAGAAATTTGATTAGAAATGTTGAATGGCTAAAGCCATTTAAACCGAGGGGGATGTGAGGAATGTTTTGAATTGTGTGTTGATATTGTACATGATGTATGTTGATTCTGATTGCGCCTCTCCTGCACAGATGGATGATTGGTATTTTCTTTGATTCCTACTAATTAAAAATAATTTAATTTAATTTTAAAGTAAAAAGATTTAAAATAATTTTTGAACGTATTATTTATTTTTTAATGTAATTTAAAATTTTAATATATTAATTTAAAATATTCTTTTTTAAAAATGTTTAGATTTAATTTCAACCAATTAGATTCTTTATAATTAATAATTTTTAATAATAGATTTTCATTTATTGAAAATAATTAGTTTGAACTCAGAAATAAGTTGATGAAGAGAGATGTCAAATAGTGAATGCGCTTGTGATAATAATAAATGTTGCAAAACTCATATTGATGTTGTTAATAATGATGATTCCCTGATTTGATGGAAATAAACTTTTCCTCCGACTTCCATTTATTATCTGAAGTCCCCTTATGTATGTATATTCAAAGAAGTTTAAATTACCTTTGAAAGAACTTCGTATAGATAAATATTGTTCTAAAACCTGTAAAAATTCCTCTAACATCTCAGATATTGAAATGAGAGAAAGTGCACCCAACATTTTTTTGTGTAAATGGTAATTTTTTTTTGTTTCGTAAACACTTTAAACCCAGTTACCTAATTTTTCATAAAACTGACTGTAGAAACACATTTCTACTTATAAAAAAATTAATAATTAAATTATTAATTTTTAAGTTTGTTTAAATATTCACTTTTTTGTAAAAATAAAATTTTAAAATCAAGCGTGTCCTTTCTCATTTTTATAAATGTCGTCTTCAAATGGTGTCAGAAGCGACGAAATTGGACATATTTCGTCAAGAATGGACTCCACAATCAGAATTCCACAGTATTTTGATAATCCTCAAATATGGTTTCAACAGGTAGAAGCAATATATCGTCGTATATGGGAATATCGTCAAAGAAGAAGCTAAATACTACCACCTTCTTGCCAGCCTTACTCCAAGCATCCTGCTCTCAGTCCAAGATCAACTAACCATTTCATCAAGCACCCCATACTCGGATTTAAAACGAAGAATAATCAAACTCAAGCAAAAGTCAAAGGCATACCATCTACAAGAACTGTTGGATCAGAAGAACATCGGTGATATATAACCGACAGAAATTCTACAAAAAATCAAACACAACGTTTCAGAACTGCAATCAAGTTCAACTAATGACGATTCACTTTTTTTTAAAGCCAGTCAGAATTACGAGAATCACAATTGGTTGCAGAAATATCTATTTTAAGAAAGGAGATTAACAAAGAAGCTTTAAAGATGCAACAAACCCTACAATCTGCTATTATCATAATCGCTTCGGTTCCAAAGCTATTAAGTGCCAACAACCTTGTAAATGGAACAACAATACTTCGGGAAAAGGGACTGGTTCCTTGTAAAGCCGGCTCAGGGAACCGAATCAACTCAAAAACCGGCCTCAATCTCCAGCTATCAAACATTACCTCGATGGCAGTACCTAATCAGGAGAAAATCATGGTACTATACACGGACGCCTCAATCGGTGCAAGTCTTAACCAATACAATGCATCAAAAAAACTGGAGCCAATAGCCTTCTTCTCTCGTAAACTCAATGGAGCAGAAAAGAAATACTCAGCAACAGAGAACTCCTAGCGGTATATCTCTCGATCAAACACTTTAAACATCATTTAGAAGGAACCAAATTCATTCTGCGAACCGATCACAAACCCATACTGCACATTCATAGCATGAAAGAACCAACCAATCGACAATGGAGATGGATCGAATTCATTACTAGTCTCTCATTCGACATGCAACATGTGGCAGGAAAATCCAACACAATTGCAGACTACCTATCAAGACCAGATCATGAGATATCTAATTTGAATCGAATGTCAACTCAAGAATTGGCCAGAGAGCAAGTCACTGATCCAAGTCTTCGAAACCCCAGAGCAACATCTCTGAACATACAAACCAAAAATGGATTGTTAATCGATACAACAAAAAAGGACAGAATTATTTTGCCAAACAAATACAGATTCCAAGAATTCTCGAGACTGCACAATATAGTCCATCCAGGAGTTAAAACAACAACCAGTCTTCTAGCAGAACGAAATGTGTGGCCAAAAATGAGGTCTGAAATCAGGCAATGGGTACGAGGCTGTCATCAATGCCAAAAAGCCAAAATAAACAAACATACAAAATCTCCACTTGGGACATTTCCAGACCGTGGACGATTCAAAGTGGTCCACATTGATATTGTTGGTCCTCTCCCGCAAGTAGAAGGTAAAAGATTCATTTTAACTCTAATTGACAGGCAGACATCATGGACAGAAGCCATACCAATTAAAGAAATCTCGGCAACAAAGGTAGTCGAAACATTCGAAAGAGAATTGATCTCTCGATATGGATGTCCTGAAATCATTATTTCCGATCAGGGGACCCAATTCTGCTCCGAAACATTCAACAAGCTATGTGAAAAATATGGCATTGAACATCGACGCACTACGGCCTATCACCCACAATGCAATGGGAAAGTGGAAAGGTTCCATCGCACAATGAAAAATGCCCTCCGTGCACATGCGAACAATGCAGAGAGCACTTGGGCATAGGATCTACCTTTAGTCATGCTAGGCATTAGAAATTCAGCAAGAAGCGATGAGCCTGTGACACCTTCGCAAATGGTATTCGGAAGCGCAGCTAACATTCCAGGTGACCTAATTATTGAACCGTACAATCATGAAACTCCAACACACTCGACTATTGAGTAAGCAATAAAATATTACAACAGAGTTCGTTACCGAAGACCAGTACCTCAAACAATTTTTATTCCACAGGATCTATACAGTTGTGAATATGTGTGGATCAGACGTGAAACTAAAAGAGGTCTTCAAAATCCATATGAAGGACCGTTCAAGGTTATCAACCGAAGCACGGATTTGAAAACATTTGAAGTGAAAGTCGATAAAAATATCAAGCGCATTTCAGTAGATAGACTTAAACCCTGCTTCGGCCTACAAGATCTTCAAATATGAGGGGGAATTATGTAGAAACACATTTCTACTTATAAAAAAATTAATAATTAAATTATTCATTTTTAAGTTTTTTGTGAAAATAAAATTTTGAAATCAAGCGTGTCTTTTCTCATTTTTTAAATGTCGTCTTCACTGACTGTGATCAGTGAATAAAGTAACCTGAAACACTTACAATTGGAAATTTCGAAGGACTTCATAGCTGCTGTCTCAAAATCAATAAGTATTCTGGTAGGAGAAAAAACGTGGAATTAAAAATTTAAAAACCTCTAACTTTTTCACATTGCATTTTGGATTTTTCAGGGTAACAAAATAAAATATTTAAAAAATAAAATACTTTTATGCAATTTTTATGATGAAATGTCGCATGATGAAATATCAAATGTTGAGATGTTATGGAACCTTTACAATTACGATTCTTCAGTTCCAGCTATAACGGAAACACATCCTCTTATTTCAGCTACAGCATGTACGGCCATTGACCCTTGAGGGTACCCTTCCCTTTCTTACTCCTATTCAATCCATTGTTCTTTACTTTATATATTTCCTTGATTTATGTAAATCTCATACAATATTTTGCTACAAAAAGTCTCGGTCGACAATTTACAAAAATTTATTCTCTCGTTATAAATATTTAACCAAATTAAACATGTCGAAATACAAATTTATTCATTTTCTGTCGTATAAATTTTTATTTTTTTTGTAATTTTCTAATAGCAACAAAAAGGCAAAAATTATTTTAAATAAATTAAATCATTTTTTATATTTTATGAAATTTTTATTTTTATTATTTTATTATTTTGAAATTATTTAGAAGATCTAAAACGATAATTTTTACAAAATATTTTCAAAAAATTTGTTTTATATTAAATAAATTTAATTCGCATTTTTGTGACTCGGACGATCGTTTTTGTACCGAAAGTCAACCGAGTCTTCGTTGATACTTGCTCTAACATTATTTAACCAAGGGGGTTGAGAGAGATGCAGGTCACCCTAAAGGCAAATTATGGTGGGTCGACTTTATGACTCGAGGGATCAACTCTGATGACAACTGATTTATATGGTCATAAATATAATTTTATTGTTTAATTTTATATCAATGTTATGTTATTTTTGAGAATAATTGATTGTCTCATTGTAGAATACCGTGGAGGAAATGAGATCTCTTTCAGTTGCCTTTCTTCTGTTGAGCACTTTCGGTAGGTTGAAGGATGATAACTTTATCTATTTATATACGATTAAAGTAAACTTCAATTAACAGTTTCATAATTCGATATACCGACCGGTAATTGTCCAAGTAGCAGTCACCCGCGGTCTGTGGACGGCGCTCAAGTGTCGAGGGTCATCCTTTCTCCAAAGAATACTTTTTGTGTTGAAAATCGAAAAGTTTAATAAAACAATACAGATTTTGAAATAGGAACACATATTTATTATTACTTTAATATTCTTATAAATAAATTTTACATCGGACTTCTCAATAGAGTCCATATCGTAATTCGAGCACCATCGGGGTTCTTCTTTATCATAACGTTGAGGACCTTGTCGTTGGTATTCGAGTCCTCTAGAAGAGAGAATTAACGCTATCTAAAACGATTGATGAAGTTAGTATTTGTTTGACGCTGATTTAACAGATGAAAGAGTAAACTAAAAGGTCAAAGATTTCTTTAGGTTCAAGATTCCAGTAAGAACGTTTTAGAAAAAGATGCCAATTTAAGTTATACAATATCTCTACTCGAGTAAAACTTGTTGTAGCGGGCCGGGGTAGTTACAGTGATGAACAAGTAAGAAGCTAAATAGAACGATCAAAGTCTTTGAGGGAATCAAATTGACTTCTCGGTAGAATAGGATTGTATATAGATCCAAAGAACGTCTTGAAGGTTGCTCAAAGTCACATTCGTTCTGCAGGATGAATGTACATCGGTCTGAAAATTTTTAAAACAATCGATATAATTTTTAACTTTTTATATCAAGAAATTCGAGTAACAAGAAATGAAATAATTTTTACTCAGCTTTACGGTTCATTGAGTCTTCGCCGTCATATAAGGACGAATATTATCCAGGAGCAGTCAAACACAAGTTAGAATTTCAAATAAATAATAAAAGCTATTCTCAGCGGAGTGTAGCGAATGGATATAAATGCACTAGTTATAACTATCCAATGCTTGACGAGCCTTATAAAGGTAAGCGTTAACTTCGATTTTGAAGGCGAAGATTTATTTTGGGAACTAAGCAAGGAATTGAGAAACGGAATAATGACGGAATTTGATATTAATATAACTGTCGTTTGTTGACTCTGGTGTCTAAGTCATACAATCTTTTTAAATACTAAAAGTAATTAAACACTCGCACGCAACTACGCAATTTTTAAATAGATATTTTTCAAAGCCTATTTTTGAAGCTGTCTTTTTTTTGCCTGAGAGCAAATGTCCACCTAATGGAAAACATTAGAAGCTACTATGTCACTTGGAAAATCGACAAAAATATGTAGTTTACTACATCAATCTCCAACAGGCTATAGGAAATGGTCTCAGAGTCACAAAAATCCATTGGGCTCTCCAGTTTAGTCAATCAAAATGGTTTCAGCCATTCATCAATTTCCATACAAATTTGAGAACGAATGTCAAGAACGACTTTGAGAAAGATGCATTCAAACTCTATTGATCGTTCAATGATCTTCGTTGCGAGATTACCACACCCTATCGCCAGAGATGCCGAATTTACTCCGAGATAAATTTTATCGTTTCTAACCTTCAGTGAGTGAAAGCGCTCAGACTCCCACCGCATTTCTCCACCGCGACACCGCCTTTCCAACTCATCTCTGAATAACACCCAATCATTAATTGTAGTCCTTAAGAGGACCGTATTTCTTTCGCAATTTTCTGCATTCTTCAACTCGTGTCTTGTTTTTGATTTCTGTTTATCGAAAGTTTTATCGGAATTTACAGTTCAATCAGCAAGTTTGAAATCATTGATATAATTCTTGACAATTTCTGCTTTAAATTCCACAACCGCAACAAAGCAAACGTAACTCGCACTATTGATTAAGGATAATGTCATAGTTATTTTTTTACTCTGACCTTTTGGACTATCGTAAAGGCAAGCAATAAGATTTTCAGTATCCTTCAACAATAAGTGATTCAGAAACAGAGTTTGTAAGATCATCTGGACCAAGTCCTAGGAAAAGAGCATCGAATTGTGGAATGTCCGTTGAATTTCCTCTGTTGGACTTGAAAAATTGTTTAATGACAGAAAGATAATCATTCAAAAAATCTTCCAAATTCAAAGGCAAATTTATCTTGTGAACATTCTCCAAAGACGTTTCGCGCTTCGATTTCGTTGGATAAGATCCAGTTTTCATTTATTCTTTTAACTAACGATAAGAAATCGATATTCCAATAACTTTTATTAGTTATCACAAAAACTATAATAAATAATACATTAAAACATAATACAATTTTTAACTTACATTTTTATATTTACAATAAGTTAATAAACTAAATCTAAATATATAAAATTTCAAAACTATTAAAATTTTTTTACATAATTTTTTACACAACAAAACGGCTTGGTTGCGACGGAATTCCATCATCAACTCACTAAAATAAATTCTTGCTCCATTCTCGAACACTCTATAACAACAGCGTTTTTGGTAAAACAATGGAAAATATCCGCAACAGAATCAACATCGAACTTGTAACTGATTGGAAGCGAGCATCGTATTTTCTAGTTTTTGACGTTCTTCTTTCTTGTTCTTTGTCGCTGATATTGACTTTACTTATGCCAAAATACTTTACTTATCCAGTCCAGACATGTAATCCGGATCCATAACTTAGTAGCACAATGACTGGTTTGATGACAAATGACAAATTATGGCAGATGGAATACGAACACTACCACATGGACATTATTTGTTGTGAATAATCATTTTGTATACACTGTACATATTTTTCACATACATGTACATGTAAATAAATGTTTATTTAAAATAGTTGTGTTGTGCAAATCTTCATTCAAAACTTTGAAAAAAGCAACTTTTATTATATATGTAGTGTGATTTTCTCCCACTCTTTTTACTTTTCATCTGGTACCATATCTTTCGTTTTGCCTTTTACCCATGTGTTCTGCCTTTCTTTTATTGGTTTTTGGTTTGACAGTAGTAGGGGGAAAATGGGCATTCGGTCCCACCCCCCCCCTGGCCGTAGCCATGGCAACGATATGGGTTATCGTGGTTACCATGGCAACCTACCCGATTACCATAGCAACGGTCGCGGTTACCATGACAACGGTCGCGGTTACCATAGCAACGGTCGCGATTACCTTAGTTACGGTCGCGGTTACCATGGAAACGGTCGCGATCACCTCA
>MQRK01202990.1:0-15568 GCA_001938485.1 Girardia tigrina
GGGGGGGTTGTGTGTCGAATGCCCATTTTCCCCCTACTAAAATAGCAAAACTAAAGCATCTGTAATGAAAATTAAGGTAAAAATTTAACCACGCACAATTATATTTGATTTCTTAAAACACTTCGCTAACCACAAATTAAAACAAAGGAATTTAATTTTCCATTGAAATTCTCATTTTATCTCACACGCCCCCTGCCATCAAGCACACAAACAGACGCCTTCGAAGCAGGGGGAATTGGAATGTCATCACAAACTGAAATTCTCTCGCAGACGTAATCTGCCAATCTTGCTGTGGGGTGAACCAACTCCTCCTTCACCTGTATATCGATATTATTAGTTTCTGAACTTCAGCAGATGCTGTTGTCACTTGCTGTTCGCAACTCTGTCAGTCCTCTATCTTCCGGTTGATAGACTCCATCACAGATGGCTGCGGGTTGGGTCTGTTGCATATGATTGATGTGATACGTTCTATCGTTCACATGTACTTGATGCGCCAGTTGTAGACCGGTGATTGTTACTCGTCTCCATCACAACATATATGAATACGGGGGTCCTGGTTTTACAAATACTTCATCAGTGATTTTCAACTCCCTTATTTGCACCTTGCGTTCCGCACCGGGACCTAACAGGTTGAATTCTTTCGCTAGGAGTAGCCTCCGTTTCTTATCAAATATTGTTGATGCCGGCGTGACGCCGTTAGCGTTTGGGATCGCATTATACCATGAAACCATTTCGCTCTACGTGCCACAATCCGCTTAATTGTCCTATGACAGCATTCCACGATCTCATTACAACTCTGACGGTTTATACATCTAAAGTGGACGTCAATATCGGCCTGTTTCAGTAGCTTCAGCACTCCTGATCCCCTAAATGTACTCTAATTATCTAAAATTACCTCGTTTGGTGGATCGAATTCATTACAGACACTGCTCATCGCAGAGCAGATGTCTGCTTCATTTTCCGATGCAATTTGGCGCCAAATCATGAAGCGCCCTGTGCCACAGTCCACCATGGTGAGGAACTTTGCCGCACCGCTGTGTGTCACGCCCACCGCAATTCGAGCCCATGATTTTCTCACTCCGAGCTCGGCGCTCTCCCACTGGATTGGTGATGGGTCGATTGACGCGCACTGTTGGCACTGTTGTAATACAGCTTTTATCTGATCTTCTGAAACTTTGCCCGGGGCTTATATTTTTCTCGCCAGGAATGCTGAACGTTTCACTTCAAAGTGATCTATTTTGTGGAGCTCTTTAAGACCGTCAACTAATTCCTGCTAAACTTCGACAGACGCCACCGCCGTCACGGCTGGTTCATTCACCAGTAACCATCAGGTATTTGGTATTCGAGTCAGAAAATCATTCTTCCGATCGGACTAGCATTACTGTGATGCACATCTTCTCTTCTTCCACTATTTGTTTAAACAAGCTAACTCTTCGCCTAATCAAGATCTCACTAAGTGCTTGATATCTAATTGGCTCACTTCCCGATATCGCCAATGAGAGCCATTTACTGACGGTTGGAGTTCCAGCTCTTGAATTTCCCACTTGACCGCCTCCTTGAGCGCCCCGATGGTGGTGTCCAGTTTGGCTTGGTTCACGTGATTGATATAATCCTTCTGCCGCAGCCAGCAAGCATCTTCTACAATTACTCCACCAATCTCGACGCAAATTCCAATCGCAATGAAGCTTGCGTCGCACCACACCCGCCCCTTCTCGCTATGGGGCACTTTCCAATTGCGCCTGGCTGGATCTTCTGTTTGGACTGTGCCTGCCAACTGTTATGCGATCTGTGCAATTTTTGGGTCCACTACTACGTTCCAATCTCCGTTGCTGGTTAGTCTTTTGATTACACTGCACGCCCGTCGAAGCCAACCACCGACTGGATAATGACCCACCAGGCGGCCGATCCATGCAAATACTTCACGGGGAGTGATGCGATTTGGGACTGGGGAACGTCCCCATCGCGCCGCCGTTATAACCAACCATTTGCACTGATTTTCACTGATAATCCTAGCATCCAGCACCATCTATCGGCTTTGGGTCTTTCGTTTCTAGACCGAAGCTCTGCAGCACCACCATTAACCGATCTAACGGCATTTCGGACACATTGACCGCGGATATTATTGTTATAGGCGTCGGTGTTTGCCCGTATGATTGGATCCGATTCCACGACGTGCAATAATATTTTCTGAATGATTTTTGGGTTTATGTTCAGGCCGAAACCGAGCTTGGTTAAGTACCAAGATTTGTTCTGGTGTTTTACCACCTGGTACGCCCACAAAGACCGGTCGACCTTTATCTGAAGATACGCTCGCCTTAAATGAACAATAACGAGATTTCGACCAATCCGACACCAAATTTAAAATTTTTCGGCGCAAAACCAAACTTTCAGTAGTGTAACTAGAAACCGACTAATTGAGGTTCCGATAGTCGAGTACCGGCCGAATTTTTCCTTTTTACTCTTTTAACACTGCCATTAACGACAGGGTTGTTTGTAGGCTGCTTTCACACTTCGCCAACCATCCCCTGGACTTCCAGTGCTCGAGTTCGACGATAACATCTTCATCATGTGCTTTAGCCGACGCGTACTCAAATACACTGCCGTGAACTGGCGGTGCCCGCCCATCTTTCCATCGCCACGTCACGGAACGGGACGATCCATCGAATACCGCGATGAAGTCTTGATCAACGATGTGAGTTGGTATTGTTCCATTCACAGTACTCGTTTTGGACCACAGTCGATTACCTTTGTTGCTCGCCGGTACATTCACGGCGGCCCTGTGCGGTTCTCCCCGACTGTTCTCCAACTTGCTTCGTTCTAGATGAGATTTATTACTCGTACTGACTCCAAATCTGACTTTCTCACCCGTAACCCCTACACTCACTTCTCCCAGTGACAGTATTGCGTCCATTCCTAATATCATGTCTGCTCCGATCAATTTTAAACACAGAACCAACAGAACCCTGCATTTCAACGGGTGCTCCATTACTTCAAATTCTACCTAGGCTCCTTGAGATACCACTGCTTAGCCAAGCACTGTTTGCAGTTTTTCAGATGCCTGCAGCACGAGTCGCTGCTCAATCATTGTTACAGAACATCTAGTGTCGACCAGTGCGCTTACACACAACAACTTAACTTGGACGTCAGTCACAGGTAACTGCACATGGAAGCTGTCAGGTACCCTCTTCGTGCAGAAGAGAGGGCCTGTTGATCTTTTCCTGATTTGAATTTTCGTTGCGAGCATGCCACACATAAGTGATCCGGTGCTCCGCATATGAAGCACGCTCTTGGTCTTGGAATAGGTGATGGGATTTTTTCCACCTGTGACATCGTCCTGCAATCTCGTTGCAGGTGACCCCTGC
The DNA here is from genome assembly GCA_001938485.1 of Girardia tigrina. Classification (NCBI taxonomy): domain Eukaryota; kingdom Metazoa; phylum Platyhelminthes; order Tricladida; family Dugesiidae; genus Girardia; species Girardia tigrina. The sequence goes on from MQRK01202990.1 coordinate 3,363, forward strand.
CTGTTGCACTTGAAGCACCGCCTAAGATCGACACCACCATTGTCGTTCGATGCCATGGCTGCCGCTGTTCCAGTTGCTGGCTTGACTGGATAACTCGTGCCCGTTTTGATATGGAGGATCAACCGAGCTACTGGGATCATGTCGCGCAGGGCAATGTCTCTCTTCCCGGTCTCTGGCGCCAAGAATTTCGATGTTAGGGCCTGAAGGCCTGCGAGAAATGCATACAGCAGGAATTGTTCCTGGGCCTCCCGCCCGACTCAGATTGCCGTTACGAGTCGTTGCAGAGCTGCCATAGATTCCTCGACCGATTCTCCTGGTCAAATGCTTCTCGAACTGAATTTCTCAAACGCCTCCTTAGGGCTGGGACCATACCACGCTGACAATGCGGCCTTTACTGATTCGTAGTTCTATTGGTCCTCATTAGTTAGTCCTGCAAATAAATCAAAGGCTCTCCTATACAGAAGCATCGGTAGAGACGCCATCTTGTCCACATCACATACTGACGCAGCGGCTTCAAATTTTCGGCACCAGATCCCAAAGTCTTCATGTCCGTCGAACATTCGGAACACGTCTGTGGATTTCACACGATTCATGCCACGAGAGCTTGTAATGAAAATTAATGTAAAAATTCAACCACGCACAATTATATTTGAATTCTTAAAACACTGCGCCAACCACAAATTAAAACAAAGAAATTTAATTTTCCAATTAAATTCCCGTTTTATCGCACAATATCTTAATTAGACTAGGAAAATAAAATAATGAAATTTTCATAGATATTAAACTTTATTGATGTGTATTATATAAATTAAATTGAAGTAATTGTATTAATATAATCTTTTAAAGACTATGAAAAAGGAAAAATGCTAATTGAAAAAAACTCAGTAAATTAAATTTTCGGTTCGGTAAATCAAGTTTCTTCTGGATTAATTATTTAAATCTACTTAGATGGTCATTCTTGAAGTCAGTACCCAGAGATTATCTGACTGATAACTATTTGACTCGGAAGTATAACAAAATCAGTTTGGTGATTTTTAAATTCTTCGATAGTTATTTAAGCTTCTCGATAGTACAATTAAGTTTCTAGTCTTTCTTATAGGAATTTGTTGAGAGAATTAATGTCATTGTTTTGTCATCAAAATTTGTTGTCTTAAGATTATGTTTCAAAATTGTTTTAAAAAACTATATGAATTTTTTTTCTGGATTACAGTTTTCTATTCTGTATGTTATATCCAATTCTATTAATTTTAGAAAGCAGCTGACTCTGTAAGAGATCAAATATGCGATTCATTGGCCGGACTTTCGTTTTTTGCATGTTTTATCGGATTTACTTTTTCCCATATCCGATCATCAATATTTTATCAACTTCATCTAGTGATAATTTATTAGTAGCACCTTTCCAATACAAGCTAATAATTATTAATTTAAATATTTCTTATTCCAGATTAAATTCAAACATAGATGTGTCAATTGCCAGTAACTTGTTTTCTTTTCTAATTGTTTTCTAACATTTATCTGTAATCTTTTTAGAGTCCAGTCTGCAAGATATGTCGTGATTTTTTTCTTTGAAGCTCCCGTAGACCAAATGGGCTTCCAGTGATTATATCAAGCAAATTTTCTGATAAATTCGGAATATTTACGTGTATTAATTTTCTCTTTATAAACCCTTACTCTTTTTAAACTGTTGGCTCGACTGTTCCCAAGTAAATAACTGTATTTATTCTTTCTTTTTTTTAATTTAAAAATCTGAAACTATACGAAAATGATACATTTATCTTAAGAGTTATTCTAAACTGTAAATTATATTTTATTAACCCATTCATACCCATAATTATTTTTATATGCACCAATATTTGGATCCAATTGATCGACAATTCCCATAAAATTATTGTATTTTTTAATTGCATATGATACTAACCGAACCAATAAATACAACAATTATATATTTTTATTCTTAGGTCACTCACATCTACCATTACTGTTTTAATACACTGTAAAGTAACTGGGTCATTAATGACTTTATGAGCATAAATGGGTTAATTCCAGTCGTAAACTTTTGTTTCTCTGTACGAATTTGCGCTTTTTGTGAGTCTTCTGTATTTATTTTCGGCTTGCACCATTCTGAAATACAAAATTAAAATTAATTAATAGGTTTTCAAAACTCAATTTAAAAAAGGAAATAAGGAAATTACTTGGATATCACTAAAAAAACAAATAAAAATCAATCCAATTCATTCAACTTTTAACAAAACAAATCTAACCTTGTTTCTAATGATAAATATTATTCTAGACTCCGGAATCTATAGATTATTGGAATATAATCACAAACTGTCGTCTTTAAACAATAAAATTTCGATAATTATTTCAAGATATATCAGCTTTTACAATCTACATCAGATCCATGATATTCCATTTTTAAAAATCCTGGTTCACTTAACCTTATTTTATCTTTAAATTATCCAAAAAATATTAATTAACGATTTGTTTATTTAATTATCTGCAAATGATTTACCTGAGTGAAAGCTTTCTTGTTAAATTTTCTACTCATGCTGTTTTTATATTATTTTATTGTATTTCGGAAAACTAAATGTTTTTAAGGGTAGTCAAAATGTTATAGTTACTGAATTATAAAATTCTATTATGGTTAAGGACTATGACGATTAATTAATAATAAAATAAAATCCCTTACAATTACCAAGCGAGGACAAAATTTTCGGCAACAATTTAAATTTTTTATAATTAATAAATATATTGTACAGAAGTTTTGAAACCTTTTTAGTTGCAATGTAAACGAAATTTATATTTAGAAAATATTTATCCAATAGATTAAAAAGATGAACTACCAAGAGCTGTCAAGCAAATAGAATAGTAAGTATACATTTTATTATCAAATTTATTGGTAATTTAATATTGTTGTTTTAATGGCAGAAAATATTTATTTAATATTATTTTGTTTTACTTTTGTGTTTTGAAGTTAACAAAGGAATTCAACTCAAAAATATTTAGAGAACAGATTTAAAAAATTTGACAAATAATGTTAGGATTTTCGAAAGCTAACGTAAATTTTTGAATTTTAGTATTTAAGGGAATTTTCAAATATTTCAAAATATTTCATGCATTAAAATCTATCGGAAGAAATTGTAGAGTAAAAGATATGTTTTATAAATGAAAACATTGGTAAAATTTAGAGTTGCAAATATTTTAAATTAAAGTCTGAAATAAGAATTTTCGGGCTGAAACATCAGTATAAAAGTGAACAATTATTAAAATAAAATGTCATAAAAATAAAATCAAAATCAAAAGCTTAGTTAAAGATTTTTTTTATTATAAAATTTTCATTTTTTATTAGGTTTTTGAATTAAACGAAGTGAAAATGGAATGTAGACAACTGTCAAACAATGTAAATTTATGGATTAAACATCTTTCTTTAGCTATCTAACTAAATGTCAAACAACAAAAAATATACAGAACCATTACCTTATTTTGAAGATGAAAATGCCAGTGGAGGATGTCAAGATGATGATGTGAACATAAAAATTTATTTGAATCTTTAAATAAGGATGGATGACAATTATCTGAATGATGAAGATTTAGTTTCTCCAACCGAATAGATAATCTGGATGAAGTTATATTTTTTATTTAGTTTATTTTTAAAAGCTATTTGTGATTTACTGAAAAAAACATTGCAAATTCCAGATTCATAATATACTGGTTCAATAATACTCCGGTTTCATTTATTTACTAAGAAAATTTACTATCAAAAATTGTTTAATATATAAATGTCTTTTTTTGAATAATAAGATTTTTATTAATCATATTCTGTTTAATAAAGGTTGTTTAAAATCAAAGAGATTCAAAAATAATATTATAAATAAATACCAAATTTTAATTAAATTAAATATTCATTAATTTTGCAATATTATTTCGTAAAAAATAATAATAAATTAAATGAAATTTTATTCAAAAAAGTAAATAATTAAAAAAAATTTCAAAAATTAAAGAAATTTATGTCTTTTTTATTTCATTTTCTTTAACATTTCAACGAAAAAAAAACAATAATATAAAATTATATTAAAATAAACAATATGAAACATTTCCAAAATTCCAAAATCCGACATAATTCTGAAATTATTTTAACCGAAATGGGAAAAGCAAACATAATTTTATATCGATTCTGAAAGCATCCTAAATCGGAAATTAAATATTCTATCTTGTCTGTTCAGTGATTAAGTCTATAGAGTCAGATGTTTCAGAATATTTGATGAATGCTTCATTTCCTGTGTTCTCATTGAAATGTCACCATCTTTTCAGTGATGCACTTCCTCAATTCATTCAGCTACGATAGCGTACTCTCATTCTTCTGTAGGAAACACTGTCAATTCATCTTTAAAATCTTTCTATTGTTAATACATGAATTTTTATCAATGCTATTAATAAATTAGTAAATAACGACAGAACAAAAAAATAAAATGGAAATATTGATTCATTTGTTTTAATTAAATTCATGAAAGGATTGCTTTTCGTAAAATTAATCAGATAAAATTTGTTAAAGAAAATATGAATTCTTTTCTCTTTTTTGACTTTAGCCTCAGGGAATACCCTGAAATTCTGCAGGATTTCATTATTATTAATAATTTCGGATTATTAAATGATGCAGAATACTGTTACTAGAGTATACAAATCCCAATGGGAAATGAGTAAGAAGAAAAGACTTAATCTAATGGGATCATGTAGGCATGCTCATGGACAGGTTGATATTCTTCCGCCAGGGTACGTCATTGTTACTGTCTGTAAATAAAGACATGTTGTATATTTTTATTATTTACACAATTAGCCTAATGACGATTAAATTTTTCCCTGAAAACACATGATTTGATCTTAATTATGGAAATTATTATGAAGAAAAATACTAATAATAAAATAATAATAATAAGAGAAAAATTATTTTGAAGAAAAAATAATAATAACAAATTATTTAATGAAAATAATATTTTTATTAAAATAATTTTGATTAAATAAATAAGATATTTCATTATAAATAATTATTTTTTTTTGTATTTATTGATTCTTGTGTTTTATTTATTTTTTTCATGTTCTTAATTTAATCTTAGTAAATAATGAATTTAAAAATCATATTTTTGTAAATTAGAAAATGAAATTAAATGTATATCGTATCTCAAAGAGGAACAAAATATCGCAGATAATGAATCTTAATAAATTAAAAAAAAGATTTTGAAAATTTGTTTTGTCATATTCAAAACTACTTTAAACTTATTAAAATAAAAAAATATAATTTTTATTTTTTTGACAATTTATTAACATAGAAAACTCTCAGATGGGGTACCATACCTATATGGCTAGAACTACCGATCATAAATCTGGTTGAAAAATTTTTTTATTACCATTAAGAAATCCCTATTTAAATTCAATTTAGAATTACTTAGGAAAATATTATTTTTTTAATAATTATTTTTTAAAAGCTATTGAAGTAACAGAAATAATATTTCTAAAACTTTTAACATATTTTGAGGTAAACAATTTTACCAATATTTTGTGTCTAAAATAATATTACTCATCAAAAATATTTTCATTCCTAATTGAACTTTTTCAGGTAATTCGTCCATGGAAAACAATAAAATTCAACAAATAAAAGTTTAAATAAATAGTCGATATCGAATCACAGAAATTAGTCAAAGTGGTTCTGTTTATTAAGTCAATAAATATAAATACATTAAACATAAAAAGAAATTAATTTATTCATTTCATAATTTGAACTTTCTAAAAAATTGTTATATAATTAGAAAAATATAAACAAAATTTTGTATTGAAGCAATAACTGTATTAACCTCTTCTATGATGGGTTATTTATTTGGTTCTAGGTGCTTTGACCACAGGGGGTTTGACCACAGCGGGGGTTTGACCATAGGTGTTAAGAATATATATGTGAAAACAAAGAACTAAAAATAAGTATCCTATATATATATATATATATGGGATAAAAATAAGACGACTCGTTTCGAGGTAATAATAATCTCATCATCAGGTCACAAAATGCACTAAGATAGTGCACTATATCGGAACTTGTCAAAAATAAATAAAATTTATCTAATAAATTATAATTTATTAATAATATTATTATTAATAACGAAAATTTGAAAATTTATACTAAATTGATTTTTAGTAAAATAATTAGTATTTGTAAATAAATGATAGAAATCGTCATTTATCAATTGAATCAAAATATTATTAGTATTGTCACAAAATTTCTCACGAAATTCTTTGTAGGAACTATCAAAATCGGCATTATTCGAAATCGATGTTGATTTAACAATCGGTCCAATACTTATTGGATTAAAATAATTTTATATCACTTTTCCTTAAAATTAAGCAAAATGCCTTAAATATTATCAATTAATTCCATTCTCGTAAACCAATCATTGACAGCTATCAATTGCCATTTGAGAAAACGATATATTTTCTCTATCGTTCCGTACTTTACGAGGTAACAGAGACATATGATAAAGATGACAACTAACAGCATACCAAAAGCTAATCTTTGACATGAAAATTCTCACACTCAATGCAATGAACTCAATTTTTGCCTTCCCATTGTTAGTTTTTAATAAGAATTACACAATAACTTCGTTTCCCAAAATATATTTAATAATTAAAACATATACAAAAAATGCGAGAATTAATGATGAAATAATTGGAACCACATTTAATTAATTTTATATAAATTAATATTTATTTGAATGATTGTAATTTTGAATAATAATTTAATAATACTAATATTCTTCTTAACACCCATCAAACCCAAAACAATGTGAAATCTCATCGATGCAATTTGACTGAAATGTCTGACCAAATGGAAATCTGGGAGAACAGTGTGTTCTCTCAATTTTACCAGGTTTTAGACTGGTGACACTCAGTATAATAAAAAAATTTGGTCAATGTAAAACAATCACACATCAATAAAATATATTTCGTCTTGAATTTCTTCGTTCTTTCCAAGTTAAACAAACAATAATTGATTTTAGCGTCAGAATATAAAGATTGTAAAGTAAAATCTATATAAAAGGGATAATTATTGAATTAACTTGTCATAAGTCTCCGTTACCTCGTAAAGTACGGAACGATAGAGAAAACATATCGTTTTCTCAAATGGCAATTGATAGCTGCCAATGGTTGGTTTGCGAGAATGGAATTGATTGCATTTAGGGCATTTTGCTTAAATTTCAGGAAATGTGAAATAAAATTATTTTAATCCTATAATTTATTGGATAAATTTTATTTATTTTTGACAAGTTTCCATATAGTGACCTGATGATGAGATTATTATTACCCCGAAACGCGTCGTCTTATTTTTATCCCTTTTATATAGATTTTACTGTACAATTTATATATATAGAAAGTAAGGAAATATATAGAATGGAAAAATGTCTTTATCTGAACTCTCTTCAGAATGTATTTCCGAAGCTAACATTATATATTAATTTAAAAAGGAAAAGCCTTTAAAATTTTTTTGACATATTCTATTCTTCTTAGGCATCTTAATTAAAATTTTACATTCCAGAATATGAAATCAAAGTTAACAAGTATATAATTGAAGTCAAGTTTTAGTAATCTACAAAGTACAGATGTATTTAAAAAATCAATCCTATAAATTGAAGTTGATATATTTTTGAGTTATAAAAATAAAATATAACAGTTTAAGTGTAAGAATATTAAAGTCTCAAGCATTCATTTGACCTACAGATTGAATACATTACGATTTTTAGTCTTATATTTACAATAATAATAAGTTGATTGCGACGGAGGTCATACATGACCTATATTATTTCACCTTTTACCAACCTGTTACAAATTTATACATTGTAATGAATAATATCTGCAAGTACAGACTTGTTCGTTAAGAATTGATATCTGACATTGAAATATATTTTTTACGTATACGTTACTATGATTTACAAAGCATTATCTTCTATAACGTATTATTTTAACATGAGACATATTGATTCTTATTATTACATCATGTAGAAGATTTATGATGGAAATCGGAAGTGTCGATCCAAAGAATTGTTATACATATGGATTCATGTTTGTCAGCTTCTGGCATACTATAGAATGACAAATATATTTCGAAATTAAATTCTTTCTTTGGCTTAAAAATTTATTCAAAATAAATCGGAGTATCGCATCTTCTCTTATCTTCTTAGCACGTTCTAGTAAGAATTATTTAACATTTGTCTATGTCTATGAAATCTCAAATTTCAGTACTACCTTACCAATAAGGAAAATGCTGAGTATTTTCATGCATTTATAATTAGATTATTTTATAAATATACCTCCTTTAAAGTTATAATTTATTCATTAAATACGTGCGGAAATTATATTTCGTGAATGAGGGTAAAAAATGAAACGCAAAATTTTTATGAATATATCTTTTACTTTATTCACATTATTCTCCCAATTTAATACACTTTTTCAGCTACTAAATAATGATTCAAATGCCATCTCTAGTTCATTTTTCAGTATTGATTCGAAGATCTAAAACTAATTAAATCAAAATAAGATTATAATTGTCTTCCGATGCGTAACAAATCGAACTGATGAACAAAATGTCATAAAATGATAAATATCGATAGATATTTCAATATAAATAGTGTAATTTCAATGGTTGTTTATGTGTGGCTTCAGTAACAAACTTTAATTGCCAAAAATTGTATGATCAAGAATTTGAAAGTTAAGATATTACGTTGTCAAGTATGAAATTTGTAGACATGATAACAGTAAATTCAAATAGTTATAATTTGACAATGATTAAACATTTTGTTACTCAGTTTTTTGTTTAATTGCTACATATCTTGACTATTGAACATATAAATGAAAATTAATTAAAATTATTATTAACTTGTTTTAATAATCAGTATTTAAAAAAAATGGAAAAGGTAGAAATTCGAACTCTTATGAAGTACGAGGAACCTCAGCATCAGAAACCATGCAAAACATCAATAGTGTACATAGATACAATTCCGCTACGCAGTAGAAGTTTTAGATTGACTCAGGAAATTCGTTAACGGTAATAAAAAGTCTTGGCGTCCCCCAGGAACGCAGGTAAACAATGACAAACTGAAGGTAACTGTGGAGTCGGATCCATCACAAAGATCATATGATTTATCGCTAACATTTGCTGTTACAAAGTAAACAATATTGAATCATTTGGCTCAAATTGTAAATTGAAAAAGTTAGATAAGTAGATCCTACATTACTTGAAGGAAAAGCAGAAACAAAAGCATTTAGATGTTTGCTTGATGATGCTTTCTGGTTATAAATATGATCACTTTTTGAATCAAATCGTCACTTGTGGTGAAAAGTGGATCATAAATAATAATCGATAAACATTCAGTAAGTTGGGTAAACAAGAATGTGGCGCAAAAACATAGTCCAAAGCACAATATTCATTAAAATAAGCTGATGGTAAGTGTTTGGTAGTCTGTCGCAGATGTAAGCTATTATAACTTCATGAAACCCGTTTCTTCGATCCCAGCAGATGTCTACTGCAACCAATTGGAAGATATGATGCAGAATCTCAAAGAAAAATAGCCGCGTTTGATAAACAGGGCGACTCCCATTTTGCCCCATACCAATGTAAAACCACATACTACACTTAAATATCATGAAAAAACTACTTCTGCTTCATCAACCATACTCACCAGCCCCAACTGACTACCACTTCTTCCTCAATTTGAACATCTTTTTGATAGAAAAAAAATTAAATTCCGAATATGCCGTAAAAATGGCCTTCCAAAAATTTATAGATTCTCGCGCACAAAATTTTATTCAAATGGCCTCAATAAGCAGCGCTTAAATGGCAAAAGTGTGTCGATAATAATGGCTGCATACTTTGATGAATACATAAATATTATTATTGGTAAATTATCAATAAACTTTGACTTCAGTTCAAAAAATTTCATACTTGACATAATATGAATCGCTGCCCTTGATCTTTTTTATCCAGATTTTGTTCCTTTCGATAGTTTACCGTTCCAAACTCAAAATCTGAAGCAAATTTATAAATTCTAGAGACCGAAAAGATGAAATATAAACATTGGATTTAATTAATGTTATTTATTAGTTTGGCGTGTGCAGTTTGCACCACCAACTTCCGTCGTTGGAATGGGAAGAAAAAACAAATAGAACGAGCGTAAAATATATTGATACATGACATGAGAATACGGACCGAATCGGCAAAATAGGGGCATCTATTGGCATGGTCATTGAATTGAAAACTCGTGTATTATTTGGGGATATTTGATTTGACGACTGAGTGTTTGCTGAAGTTGCTGGCTGTGCTTTTGCTTTTTGTCGTGGTGGATTCCATATTTCTCATTTTTCTTAAATTTGTTTTCCACTTTGTTTAGTAAAACAAAAACATTAATTTTTGTTTATTCATTTAATTTGTTGAATTTTTATTTATAATGATTTTTTTTGAACACCCCAATTAGATTAATTGATGACTTATTGTGCTGCTAATACTAATATAACCTGCTCTTTATCGGTAGTTTAATTCTATACATTTCCACTTATTTTCAACAAACTTTCCAATTATTTATTTTAATTCTAAAAACTATCAAAATTGACATTTACTTTTCGAAAATTTGATAATTAAATAATCCAATTTTTATTCTCAAATCACTGTTGTAGAAAAAAAATTTCATTTTGTTTTATGAAAAAAATTCAGTGTTCAAGAATAATTATTGCATTAGAATTCGTCTGACTAATTTATCGAGGGGGTGAGAGAAACTAAAAGCCATATTTTTCAATAAAATTATGTTTTATTACAAAACTTTATTCATAAATTATTGATTTTTTCTACAAATGAATAAAGTAAGATGGAGACGAAACTCTTCTCACTAAAATTAATTGAGTTAACACACAGTATCGCATGCAGCTGAGGCATTGCTCAAGTTGAAGAGTGTGATGGATTATGTTTCCCGGTCTTGCGACAATCCAATCACTGTCCCAGAGCAATTACGAAAGATAATTGTATTTTTAGAGCTAATCAAATCCAATTAAGATGGATGGCAGCATTTAGCTCGATCGAGTCCATGTAATATATGGATGTGTACGTACCAGCCATAATTATCTTGTTGATGAAGATTGAGTCTATCCAACCGAATTGATTACAATCGGGTTTTAGTTTTATTTATTTATTTATTTTATTTCGAGAAAAATAATTATTTTCTGAAATAAAAACATTATCAAATTGAGAATAATATTACATTGGTTCTATAATAGACCGCTTTTATTTATTTATTAAGAAAATTTAATATTCAACTAATTTTAATACATTACAGCCTATAGTTTATAGCCTATTTATAGAGTCCCAATATTTCATTTTACAAAATAGAGTATTTTCATAAAAAATCACTGAAAAAGAGACTAAACAGAATACGAAGTATAGTAAAATATCGATATCGATATTTACATTTCTTGGCTCATGTATCGATCTTCTTCCTTTGTTGCATTTTCTTCTTTATCAATTTTGTCCTCGATATGAAATATTCGTTTCATTTCTATTGTATTTTCTCTCTTTTCATTCTTGTCACAACTCTGTTTTTAGTATCTTTCCACCAATGTCTTTGATATCTACCAAATATCGTTGTTGAGAATTTCGATAAAAAATGTTGAAATTGTGAATGGTGCGAATTCGTTCATTTCAGAATTTTCTTTTTCAATTGAAAGTAGTTTGGTATTCTAGTCTTTCCGAATTTAATATCCGAAGTTCCGATTTGATTAAAATAAGTGATAAGTATAATATGTTATTTAATCAATTTCCCTTCCTAAATATTATTATTAATCTTTTTTTTGTATTATTATTGTCTTTTGTATTAAAATTTATGATACAATTCACGTCTTAGTTTGAACACATGTTTCCCATGACACAAAGGGGTACCTTTTTGCTGCACCTCAAAGATTTTTACAAAGGTATTGCATAAGCTTCTTGTGAGACCCCTGTATTGCTTATTTATGATAAATACTATTTTTTCCTTTTTATATACCTTAAAGTCCACATATACTTTTCAATCCATGCTAAGAGGCCTTACTTTAGGAGATCGTCTTCTGCATGGTCGTAGTGATGATGAGGACTTATATATATATATATATATATATATATATATATATATATATATATATATATT